>JARHVA010003635.1:525000-717500 GCA_037957365.1 Torreya grandis | reverse complement strand
GTAGTAAGACCTAATGATGGTCTTTCCTATAGTTTTAAATTTGAGGGAAGCATGAAAAAATATATATTTACTTTATTATGTGAATATGGGGGTAATAAAAATAATGGATAAGGTGAAACTAGTGAAGTAACCATAGTATTAGGGACTAACACTGCAAGTGGTGGTGAATGAATGAATGAAAAATGTAACAATGGTGATGGAGTGAAGAATTAATGGAGATGGAACTTATTAAGGTGATTGAGGGGATGGAGGATTGGATGGGAGAGATGAGAAGTAAAATTGCAAAGACTCTGGAAAACTTACTTGTGTAGCCATTGTAAGTGGAGGGAGAGGTACCAAAGAGAACATGTTCTTTTATCTATCCTGAAGAGGTGCAATCCTATCCACTATAGTGGTTATGCCCATTATAGTATTATTTGAATGGGTAGAGGGAATATTATGTCTAGGGAGACATTTGATAATTTATTTTCTAATCTATATATTCTCTTCCCTTTGATCGATGGACTATCCCTCTTATAAACTGGTCTCTCTTTCTACAGGGGAAGGAGGCTAGTTATATTGCTATGTTGGAGGCTATTGTAAACTCCAAGATTGTTTTTATTTACTTACCATTTCATTTTCATGTTCTTTGGTAATGTCTAGGTCATATTAAATGGCCTAGGAAATAATAATTGACATTTTATTGTCCCTCATATGGTTCCAAACTTTTGAATCATTTAATGCATTCATGAAAATAAAATTGTGTTCATACTATTGGTTACTATATGTAATGGTTTCTCCTTTTTTATCCTTGAAGAGTTGAAGATAGTTAATAATATTTCCTTTGGGATCCCATTCTCTAAATTTAGCCACATTTAAATTTTAATGGGATCTGATCTTCCCTACCTTATTGATGTGTTCCCTCATCACAAACTAGAGTTGTCCAATGCTTAGAGGGGTGTTATATTAATATTTCTAATGTTTAAGGCCAAATTATTCATATATATATATATATAGTTTTATAATTGATGCTCCACCTCCTTTTATACAATATTTTTTAGAACATGGAATGGTAAAAATAGATGGTCATTTCTTGTTAGTTCAATTCTGATTATGGCACAATCTGCATAATAACACTAATCCCCCATTTTGTCTATGCTTCTTCTCAAATTATTAGATATTCTAGGCATATCAGTGCCATGAATGAAAGGATAAACTTTTGGATCAATTTCTTCACAAATCCTCATAATCTCAGTTTTTAATCTATAGACAAACATAAAAGAATAATCCTCATAGATTCTATTATCTACATATTTTGTAAATAACTACCATAGTTCTCCATCGGCCCTATGGATTTTCCCAAGGATTGCATCCAATAGATATGAAATCATATAAAAATACCCATAAACTAGACTATTTTCTTGCTTGAACATTTGTGTCTTCAATCTAACACTAATAATCTCTCCTAAGTAAAAACATTTTTTAGGATTTTAGAGAAATTCTAGTAATATGACCCATTCCACCTATACATAAACAATGCTAGAAAAAACATATAATCTATTCAAAAGGGCCATGGCTATTATATTACTAAGCCTAAATTTGTTGATGATGTTAGAGGAAACTCCTACCTTGGTTTTTAATCTTTGTCCTTTCACTAGCCACTATTTTAATTTTTCTTATATAGTGTTATGCTCAAGCTATACATTAGCTAAGACTAGGTTATAAGCAACCTCATGACATAGATTCCTAAGTTACATCTTAAATTTACTTCAATAAATATATGCAATTGCATTTTTATCTTTTATAAAATATTTATAGTCTCTAAAATAAGTACCATTATATAAAAAATCATGAATCAAATTGATATAAGGCATTAACTTTGATTTTAATACCACTTGATCAAATCTAATGGTTTTTATTGATAACAAATCATTAATGTATTTTTAACCCTCTTGGGATATTAAATCTTATGAAGAGTATGGTGTTCTAGACTCTACTGCATTCTAGAGAGTTGAGTAGTAAATAAACTTAAATTATAGGGCACCCTTATCGAATATAGTGTTTATGTATTTGGTGTTTCTAATAATGGAGTAAACATAAGGGGAAAAAATATTTGTTGGTTTTTGGGAATCCATTTCAGTAATCTAAGGTTGTGTAATTTCTTCACAAAATTTTTGAACTCTCTTTGTCAATTCACTAGAAAAAAACTAGGGCTTTTGGTTATTGGAGAGCTCAAAAATTATAATGCTCAACCAATAGATTAATGATGAAGTGACTTGACTTTGATTGTATTTTTAATATATTACCAAATCCTATGCTTTGAATACATAGTTATTATGACATCAATGTGAATAATGGATTTTTATTTTCTTCTCCTTTATATTTAGATGTGTTAGTTGGCTTTGGCAGGTTAATTTGTATTCCAAAAGGAAAATTCTTGTCATTTCATCTATTTCTAGTTGCTTCTTCAAGATATGTGTTGATTTATCACTTACAAATTCTAATTAGATGTAGAACCCATTTATTCATACTTTAGACATGCATATCCTAGATCATGATATTTATTTTCTTCTCATTTACTTGGGTCTTTAGATTTATGATCTTACTTTATATGTTTTGAGGCTATGAGTTAACAAAATTAAGCCAGATGGATTGGTATTGAGACCACAAGAACTTAAAGACTCAAGGTCATGGTGGTTTTTACTTTTAACTATGTAGTCCTTTGAGATATATCTGAATACTAAGATTTTTATGTGTGGCATTCTCTTGGTACTATGGAGCCTCAAAGACTTAGGACCTTGAAACCATGAGACCATTAACTTGATGTTTCCCCTTTGAAGCTCCCAATTAATGGAATGTGCCAGATATCAAACCATTATAGCTCAAAACCTTAGGATAATTATGATGTGGGCCCATAGAGATATTAAACTTTGATTTAACCTTTTGGGTTTTAGGTTACCAAAATTATGCCAATTTTATTGCTCTTAGAGTTGTGGAGACTCAAAAACTCATGGTTAGTAGATTATAAACTTTACTTTGACCTTTCATGGTTTTAGTCTCATGAATTCACATTGTGAACCATGTTCTTGGGGTCCTAGAACCTTGAATGAATTATAATTTTTTATAAAGAATTTTTTTTCTTATTTGAATTTGTTATTGTAATATGGAAGACATGTGGTGGCCTGGTTAACGATAAGGTACATAAATTTTGTTAACTTTGGTAAGTTCTAAGTAACATAATAGTGCCACTTGTCAAGATCTTGAAGCTGAGACACTTTGGAACACTTATAATATTTATTAAGGGTGAAGGAATATAATTGAGGTGATCCTACCACTTATTATATAAATTTGAAACACTTAAGACCTTTTGTAAAGGCCTAAGGGTTCCAAGTAACATGATATTTCCACTTGTCCTGATCTTAAATATTAGCAAGTTTGGATAATATAATGAAAGTGAGGACTAGACATAGATAGTTTTTAAGTATTTTTAAATAGCCTTGTGAACATGTAAAAATCATAGATACACTATGTCATGACACATTATATCCATTAGTCCATAGATCATAAATTCAATTTTTAATAAGAATTGTGAAAACTGAAAGTTTAAAATAAATCAAATTTGATTTCCAAGATTTGATTTTAGAATCATAAACTATCTATATGTTTTATCAAATTTGGGTTTTATGTGAAAATAATAGATGACAACATTAATATGTAAAATTATGGGAATAATATAACAATGATAAAATTCACTAATTTTGAACTACTGCATTATATAAAATTACTAAAAATAGAAAATTCTAAGGAAAAAACAAATACTTAGATAGAAACTATGCCTCAAATAGGAATCAAGGTTTAAAACTTATAATGTAGAGAAGTCTATTGATTAGAATCAAGAATTTGGAACTAGATCTGAGCCTAGGCAACAATACTAGAAATAGGACACTAGGGGGTGGTTCTTTTGTCTAATCTAGGGTGTTCATGTCTACTTGTAATGATTAAATCAATGTTTTTGGGTTCTTTATTATTTCATTTATAGAGCTTATGTCTAGTACAAGAGCTTACAATCACTTTTAAAGACCATTGTGTGATTGATTTTCCTTCAAAACCCTAGTTCATTAACATGTGAATACCAATATAAATCAATGGGGTAAAATGGATCAATATTTTAATTTGGGTGAGACTTTAACACCCCATGTGTTGAGTGTTTCATACACACCAACACACTAAAGAGGTATCAAACTTCATGTTATTATCCCAAGCTAAAATAGTATGTGAATAAATTTTGAAATATGGCAGATGTTGGTGCAATACTAATGTTATTAGATGCTTTAACTATGAATTGTAACCTATGAAATGTATTAATACTTGATCTTTAGGATATTAGGGCTGTATGTAATCATAATTGGGAGAAATCAATATTTTTCTCTTAATGTGCAAGTGTGATTCTGGTATATTTTGATGTGAAATCCCCATTTTATGAAAAATGGTTTAAAAAGTGTTTATATAATCATATCATTAAAACTAATCTGAATGGATATCATTATAGACATATTTTGACCTTCCTATAGCTTTGAATTTGTCAAATTAGTTGTTATTTAGTAGGAATATAAGAGAGGGGGAAGGAAACTAGAGAAATGCATTGTAGTCCACTAAGAACTCATGTTCAATTGGTTACTTTACCATGTTAAGGGTTAGGTAGGGCCTAAAAGGTGTCTAAGGTTGATATAAGTCTATTCATGGTTTGTCTATCATCTTATAAGAGTGTGATAGGTGGTTGAAAGTGATCAAAAGCAGCCCTAAGATAGGTCTAGATATATAAGTGTGTAAAAGAGTGGTCACAAGTGCACAATTTAGCTAAATGTTAATTTTATGTGTGTATATTTATTCCCCTTTTATTATATTATCAAAGCAAAGTGAAAGTACTAGAGTAAAAGAAAAAATAGTTTGTACATAAACTTACATGTGGGAAGGAGACCTAGATGTCGGCCACAACTTTGAATTATACTCCATGCAAACTTAAATGAAACATATGAAATAATAATGTTTAATTAATATGAATAATAAAAAATTGAAATAAAATAAAATATAGAGTGACAAGGAATGAATACACTTTATTGAGTAAGTAAATACACTTGATCGAGTAAGTGAACTAGTGTCCTATTTTGGTGTAAAAACTCATACAAAATTTTGGGGTAATTATGGTGTGTTTTGTGTTCGTATTAACATTAAAAATCTTGTATTAGATTGTGCATGCCCCAATAATAATAAATATGTGGGTGTGATCAATAAATCAAGGTTTTCTTAACTACATCATCATCATCCCAAATCAATGAAGTAATTTATAATCCTTGTATGAATCCTAATAGATATTTTTGGTATAAAAAATAGTGTAGATACTGGTTAAAATAATGAAACAACCATTACACATAGATTAAAGTTTAATTATGATTCAAAACTAGTGAAAAAAATGGTGTAAATACTGATTATAATCTAGGTTTGGTGTATACATCATGGATAATGACATGGATCATCATTCCATCTATGAAACTAATGAAAAAACTAAGCAAAGAGGAAGAAATGTGCCTAAAAAATCACCTTAATTGATATCTAGTGCATATAGATTATGAGAGTAAGTAAAACAATCATGATTTAAGAAGAAATAAGTGTGTCAAACTAGAACAACATGTTGTGCTTGAATCCCCCAAAATTGATAAAATTTGATATAAACTATGGAATTCTAAGTAATTCTAGAAACTAACTATGAAACTGTTGAGTATTGATATGAGTAAACTAAGGTTCTAAGAAATTTTGGAAATGCCTATTTTTTGGGCATTTAGATAAAATCAATGGGAAGGACACTAGAGCAATGCTCTCCTATCCAATGTGGTGCTCTTGTCCAAAGTGGATTTTTGTGTATTTCCTAAGATTGAAGCTATGCAAACTATGTGATAATTATTAAATCCTATTTGTGTATTGATCTTGGAATGTCAAGTATATAAGGAAAACCTCTACGAATTCCCCCTATTTTGAGGTGATTTATTGAGAAAGCATAATAACTTAAATCAAAATAAAAGGTTATGTAGTAGGTTTTCATGGTGTTAAAAAATTAAAAAATAAGTAAAAATGACATAATGGAAAATCATGGCATAATTGTGTATGTAAACTAAGTATATAAATGATGTAAGATGCATGTTAAAATAAGTATTTATAGTAAGTGTGTCTAGAGAGATGTGACAATGAAGCACATAGATAATTTGATCAAATTAATGAGTATATAATACCAAATAGAACTACTTAGGGAGGAATTCATGATGTCCATCATGGCATTAAAAAGGGATAGGCTCATTATTTTCATCATGGCATCCAAATATGAGAAAATAAACAAGTAAAGTTTCATGTCCACGACACACACAATCAAAGAGTATATGCACAACACATAGAACACATAATATAAGGTCAAGGGGCCACAAATAAGGGACATGTTCAAATGCCGCTTACTCTAATACAATACACATACCTATTCATATTCAAATTCCCTCACATGCATACATGAAAATAATAGAGGCTTAGATCCATAGAGGACATGCTCAAATTTCCACACATGAAAGAAAACACACACAAGGACATGTTCAAATATCCTCACATGCATACAATAAAATATTTAAAGGGTTATATCCACATGGTAATGAAATATTCAAATGTCCTCAAATAAAATAGGGAGATGCATCCAAGATATGAAGCTAGGAAAGTAACATAAAAATCATATATGATTATCTATTCTAGTCAACAAGAGCTAAATTTAAATTTGAGAAATATTCAATAAATTACATAGGAAATAGTATATCATAATTTTAGTGAGTTAGTAACACTATAAAATTTAATACATTGTAAATTAATAATCATGTGAGTAAGATAATGTGGGAAAAGAATGATAAACCCTATATTTATGATGTCCCCAATGAGATTGAAGATGAATGAATATGTTGAGGAACCCTATGCGAATTTTGGGATTGAGTAGTGACAATATAAGCTCACTAAAAAAAATTAGGGTGAGAGAAACTAGAGAGCTATGCTCCCATCCTCCACAACTCCCCTGTCTAAATATAATTTCTAAGTGTGTAATAGTAAAATCATCTATAACTAATTCTATAAATTATATCCTATGTAATTTGTATTCATTCATATACATTGGTGAAGCATGTATTATTTTCAAGTTAAAACATATATAATATTCTACATATCTAAATTGATGTATGAAAAAATACATATAAACATGCATAGGCCCTGGTTTTTGTTATTTTATACAATATTTTACTAATTTTGTCTTTTTTGCATATATGAACTAAGAAGTAGAGAGAAGGATATTGATAATGACTTCATTAAGAGTATTGACTAGTAGTTGATTCACAATCGGATATACTTCTCTTGATCAAAATAATCAATGAGAGTAACCATGGATATGTACCTTCTACCTCATTTAAATTTCAACCTAGGGATGTAGACTTGATAAGATGACATCACTGTATGTGCACACTCAATCTCTAATTTGGCATTCTGATAATTCTATCTAATATGTTGAAGTGTAATAAATGAATTGTTTGAAATGAAACATAAACAAAGTATGGTAAAATAAATTTTTATGCATAGAAGCTTCCTTAAACAAATTTTAAACAAGAATGTAACTCACATAATTCAGAAATAAAACACATAATGCTTAAGGAAATCAAATAACATGCTTAGCTAAACAAATGGGTTGGATTATTGTTGTATCCTTCTAAAGGGGGACCTTTCTTCTTCCAACTCCAGCTTCAATCCTTCCTCTTATAATAAAAAATTAAACTCAAAATTGGTCACTCATATTAATCAAATGTACAACAATGAATTGTTGTAGGTAGTTACAATAACAATTACTTAACACAATGCACTTTTGACAATCTCTATTCAACATATACTATTTTCTATATATCTCTCAACTCTGTTGCTGCATATTTATATACCATAGAGGAGATTATTTTATGCAAAATAATATGTACATTATATTCTAATATACATTCAAATTGGGATAATTGAATTGGTTCATTTCACTAAAGACAACCTTCATGTGAATCTTGTGACTTTACTGCAGGACAAATAACATTGTTTTGTTCTTCAACCACTTTATTATTGAGATACATGGAGGTTAGAGTCATTTATATGAGTCAGTTGGAAGAGAATTAAAAAAATCATCCACAATTTTGGTAATGTAGTGGCTATAGGATGGTGTGTGTAATGAGATTATTTTTGTTGCAGGATGCTCCATGCTATATACCTATTTCTCCAAAACATCTTCAAAACATGTTTATAAAAAAAACATCCTAAATTAATAGATAAACATCATATATTTAATTATAATACATAATTTCAACTATTTAAAAGAGTTTGAAAACATAATGTTATATGGCTTATGAAAGCAAGAATGATATGGAAAAGTCTTCAAAATCATGGTAATAAATAATAATGAGTAAAATATATGGACACAATAATAAGACATTTATGGGGCTCATCACACCCCCAACCTAAGATCTTGATTGACCTTGAGCACCATACTTGTTTAATTCTAATTCACAAGGAACTCTAAAATCCATGGGATCTATAGTGCCATTAGCAAGGTGAGCGTAAAATCCCCACCTCTATTAAAATAGTTTCCAAATTTTGGCTTCTCTAGATTCATCCATTCGGGTTTTGCCCTGCCAATCTAAAATAAGATACGAGAATAGGGGTAGCTAGAAATTTATGTTCATTAATTGTGATCACATGTCACCTGCAAGGAAAATGTATATTTTGGTCCTAGTAAATGTTGCATTTAAATTAAAAAGGAAATAGGGGTATTTATTTTTGAGTGTTTGGGTGAGCTCATTCCATCATTAATCACATTATTATTTTGAAATAGGACAAAAAAATTTCTTAATCCTAAATAAAATCTTGGACCTTATCATAATTCCTACCAAACTAGGTTCTTACTTCATTCTTCAACATGATATTATCCCATTCTACCAAAATAACATTAGGTGCCATTGATTCACTCCTGATGAGTAGTTGGATTTCAATCTCCTTTTTCCTATATTATGATATTTCTCTTCCTCTTCTCTATTCATTCACAAATATGATAAAAATGCCTATAGTTAGACATATCCAACATATACATTAGGGTTACATAATTATGTAGGTAAAACTCGTATAATTGTGCTTGTTCTTCCTATGAAATTAAATTATAGATAGAAAATAAAGAAATGGGATCAATAATTTCATGGGGTGTATCACAATAAATTCTCATAAATCTGAACTTGTGCCATTGTTCTTCAAGATAAAAATAATAAATTTTTTCATGAGGCTTGCAATCAAGGAGTTCTTGGGTTATACCAGCCATGTCCTCAACTTTATGTTTCAATTTGGTGATGCTATCTTCCTTTAACTAATTTTATTGTTTCAATTTCCTATTTTCTTTCCTCAGTTCTTTTAGAGTTTCAAATTGATTATCCATCCAATTCAACAATTGAGAAAATATTTCAAATGAGGAGTGGTACCTGACCTCTTAAGTAGCTTTGGGTTATTATTATTGATTCACCTCTTTATAAGGTTATAGAATGTTGGATGTAAGATGGTCTTCAACTGAGGTCTATAACTGACAAGCTACTATAGAAAGAATTTTTATCTCCATTCCATTTTATAAATGATTCAAGAACTTGAAGTGTAGGCCATGCAAGATAGAATACCTTCCTTTACAGATGAAATATCTAGAGATAAAATCAGTAACCTTAGCCCATTTTCCCAGTAGAGACAACCTTGCAGAACCATAATTTGAGGTTTTTAGGTGTTCATTTACTTTGATAAGCTTTTATCTCTTAGCCTTGGCATCATATTTGTCTTGTCATTCCTCCCTTGTTCTTGGTAGTCCTATTACACTACTAATGGTTTTTTCTGTTAGCTTTACTTTCATCCCTTGTACTATGGTCAAGATATTATGCAAAGTAATAGAAAATTCCTCCATAATTCCTTCAGCAAGGGCCTTTATTTTCTTAAAATACTATGCCCATCCTATATACTGAAACAAGGCCAAGATTTATAGGTTGTTGATCAAGGGGGTGATATCCAATGGTTCATGTTTCAACAAATCACTTCCCATATTGTGTGAGTTATAGGTCTAAGTTATTATATTAATTTTTTTGGGTTATCAAATAATGAATTATAACTTTTGATTTGGAAGGTGAAATAATTCCTTTGAATTAATGAAATATCCCCCCCCCCCCAACTTAATCTGTCACTTGTCCTCAAGGGATAAATCTGACGTGCACAAAACAATCATGGTAATATTAAGGGGTGGAAGTAATAGTTGTGTCAATGGTCAAATCGGTGAAGAAGATTGTAACAGGGCATAATAAGGAGAGTATATGGTGGTGAATTTATAACATTAAGTCTCATAAGTTTTATAAATAATTAAAATGCATGATAGGAAATAAATATATAATAATTACCATATTACTACTATAAATACCTTTCATAAATGTGCAAATGATGTTTCAAAATGACAATCATAGCATATGATATAATTTGAGTGGGAGAAAATGTGTGATGGAGAGTAGAATGTAGGAAGACATCCTGTAGCAAGATATTTTTTGTAGCAGCAAGTGTTGTCTTATAACAAATTTTATCCTACAATAACAAGTTTTTCAATTGTAATGATAAGTTTTCCGTCATGTATCAATAATTAAAATGTATTTTTGGTCCAATAGAATGAATTTTCAAGAAAAAAAAAACATTTTTATTACAGTAGTGGCTTTTCTCTTTTTCACTTTTTTAATGAATTTCAATCAACTAATGACCTAGTTTTCTGAGACAACATCTGTCAATAATGCCTAAGGTTTTCATTGCTAAATTATATATATATATATATATATATATATATATATATATATATATATTTAAATTTTTTGGTCCAAAATCAACTGGAATTACAAGAATCTATAGAGTAGTATTTTATTCAACCTAAATCAAGCCATTATGAATGACTTGTTCTTGGCTATAAGAAGTTGTATTACTCTTAGAAAATATTAGAGAAGGGTTGACATAAATAACCTTTAGATACATGAATAGGTTGATTTTATTCATAAAAAAGAGATTGATATTGTTATTCAAGAAGTTGATCAGTAAGATTTTTCTTGGAAAATGGTTTCTTGTACATCTTGAGCACATGGCCATTAACAAGCAGTTAGAACTGAACAAATTCAATGGTCATGATCTTTATAGATCCATTATCAAAAACTTGCTCAATTTCATAATCATAAGGCCCAAGCCATATGGACTATAGCTTTTCTTTATGATCCTTGTATTTAGAGTCAAAATAGAATGCCCAGTCTCTTAGTTTGAAATTTTTAGTCTTGATGTTCATGTCATGCCATCTTACATGTTGTCTTTAGACTATTTTAGTATGATGAAGTGTTTCCATTTTTAGTTCATCAAGTACATTTAGCTGCATGATCCTATCTTATTAATCTTGGAAAATATCTAAGCCCAAATCAAGTGTTGTCTTTAATGTCTTATATTCAAACTCACTGGGTAGAATATAATTTTTACCATAAACTAGTTCATATGGAGTGAAACTAGTTGTAGTTTTTCAACTAATTCTATAAGCCCAAACTGCTTCTAGAAGATGAGTTAACCAATATTTTTTATGCAAGAAAATAGTCTTAATGAGGATATTTTCCATTTCTTGGTTTGTCACATCCACTAACCATTTGACTAAGGATGGTAAGGGGTATAATTCCAATGTCTAATTTCATATTCTTTTACCAAGGTAGCTGTGAGGTCTAATGTGAACTATGGGCCTTGGTCTATGACTATTTATCTTAGTACTCCATAGTGGGTGAATATTTCTTCATAGAGGAACTCAACTACCTTCTTATCTTGAGCATGGGTTAAGCCTTTGACCTCTACCCATTTTGTGACATAATTATTGCACACCAATATCTATTCCTTGTTGGATCTAGGATCAATGAGACCTAAAAAAATTAGTCCCCATTTGCCAAAGGGTTCTAGAACTAGTTTTGGTTGTAATGGCATTTCATCAGAGTAAGTGGGCTTTCTCATATGATGGCATCAATAAAATTTATGGATGTACATCATGGAATCCT
Organism: Torreya grandis; assembly: GCA_037957365.1. NCBI lineage: Eukaryota > Viridiplantae > Streptophyta > Pinopsida > Cupressales > Taxaceae > Torreya > Torreya grandis. The sequence continues at coordinate 705,351 of JARHVA010003635.1, read as the reverse complement.
TATGCAAATAAGGCCAATAATATCTAGTAGTGAGTAATTTCATGGAAATATATTTGGAAGAAAAATGACCCCCCATAGGGTTCATCATGATAGGCTCTAAGATTTCATAAGATTCATCTTCTTGGATACATCTCCTCATAACTAAATATGGTCTAGAGATAAAAAGATATCCTATAATCCAGGAATAATTTATACTTTTTTGGATCATGTGTTATTTGTCCCTAGGTGAGAAATGTTGTGGTAGTGATCATGTAATAAGATAGTTATCAATATCTATGAACCAAGGAGATTGAATTATTAAAACAAATAAATGTTCATCAAGAAAAAAATCATCAATAATAAGACTGTGCTCATCATTTTGTAACCAAGATAGAAAATCTACTACTACATTATCCTTACCTGATCTATCCATAATGGTAATATCAAACTCTTATAGCATAAGCAACCAAAAAATTATCCTTCTTGTTATAGTAGGTTTGTTTATTAAATACCTTATTAATGCATGATTGGTGTGGATGAATACTTGGTAACCTGTATTGTAGTTTAGAAATTTATTGATGGCATAGATGATAGTAAAAAATTCCTTCTTTGTTATAGTGTAGTTAAGTTCAGCCCCTTGAAGATTCTTATTAATAAAATAGACTACATAACTCATAGTTCCATCATTTTGGCCAAAGATAGCTCCTAAAGTAGCTTCAAATGCATCTGTATGAATGTGAAAAGGCTTCTTCCAATCATGTCCTCTCAGAATAGGAGTTGTTATGAGAAGGTATTTGAGTTGTTGAAAGGTAGTTTGAAAATCATCAATCTATATAAATTTAACATCTTTAGTAAGTAATCCAAATAATAGAGTGGTAATTTTACTAACATCTTTGATGAGTTATCTATAATAACCAACATGTCCTAATAAAATTATAACATATTTCTACTTATTTGGTAGGGGTAGATCCTTGATAATACTTTTCTTTGTTGGTTTAACTTGAATTCCATCAGGGGATATGTGATGTCCCAACACAATCCCTTCATTCATAAGTATGTAACTTTTTTCATTGCTCAGAGATAATTGATGGTCTTAGTAATAATAAAAAAACTATCTCCATGTTGGTTAGCATTTCTTCACATATCTAACCATAAATAGTGAAATCATCCATGTAGATTTTAATAAAGTCATGGGAGAGATCAAAAAATATGCTCAACATAGCCTTTTGAAAAGTAGTTAGGGTATTACAAAGACCAAATGGCAAGATGACATAGGCATAGGTTCCCAAAGGGAAATTGAAAGTGGTTTTGTCTTGGTCTTGTGGAGTTATTTATATTTGATTATAATGACTATAGCCATCTAAGAAGGAAAATTAATTCTTCCCTACTAATGTATCCAATACTTGATCAATAATGGAAGGGGAAAGTGATCCTTTTTGGTAGCAACATTTAGCTCTTGATAGTCAATGAAAATATGACATTTTCCCCATTTCTTAGGAACAATAACCAAGGGAGAGACCTATTGGTTGTCTAATATAGGATAAATAATTACTACATCGAAGATTTTTTATAGCTTAGTTTTGATAATGTATTTGACTAAAGGATTCATTCATCATTGGGGATGGTGAATAGGTTTGCATTCTTATTTAATGTAAATGTGATTCATGCATAAATATAGGGGTATTCCTCTCATGTCATGGTAATCCTAGACAAATGTTGTTGTGTGCCTTGTCAACATTGTAAGTAACTAACTTTCTTGCTAGGGTGTTAAGGAAGTGCTAATGTTAAGAGGTTTTTTTGGTAGGATGTCTACTTGTTTTGTTAAAGAAATCATGGTCTCTACATCGGTGATTAAAGGAGCATAATTGTATTGATGGAGAATTAATTGACAAAATGTTCAAATATCTCTTATAGTTTTAGTAAAATCATTCTCTAGAAAGGTATTCTCAAGAGGGCATGGTGTACATTCCAATAGGTTGGTGGCTATAGGATCCTATCAATAAGTGTTTTGTTACCAACAAGGATAGTTTTTCTTCTTGGGCATGTAGAGCTAGAATCCAGTCAATTATATAGAGAGTCTATAAGGATAAAACTTATTCAAAGTCATCAATATAAAGGATAGGTCCATCATTTAGGAATGGATAAATTGGTGAATACGTCACCAATTTATTGGTGTCATTTTAGTTAGAAATTAGCATTTTTCCTGACTTACATCCAATTAAGCATCAATGGTAGCCAACCATGGGAAACCAAAGATGAGAGGATAACCCCCCAAATTTCTATTCAATTATAGGATAATAATTTTTTTTGGATATTTCCAAGAATTCATAGTGATAACAAGGTCCTCAATAATTCCTTCAAGCTTAATAGTTGATCTGTTAGCCATTTGAAGGATGGTGGGAATTGGATGGAGAGTGGTAAGATTTAGTTACTACATGGTCTCCATGGTCATTATATTGATGGTTTCAACCAATTTAGTTAAAGTATTGGAGATGGTTTGGCCATGGATGCTAACATTAACTAAAACACTTCTCAGATCAGAATATTTTTGGGGAACTATATTTCTCAACATAATATTTTTTAGTTGGCCAATGATCTGTACTATTTTAGGATCCTTCTTATTTATTATTGATTTTTTCAAACATAGATCTGAAATAACTATATTTTAGATAGGAAAATCCTTTATTACTTTAAAGAGTGGGATTTTGATGCACACATTCTTGAGTTGACCTAAGATATCAAATTTAGGCTCTTGTTTAGGATGTGATATGTTCAATCTCTCCAAAAGAGGGGGATTGTCAATTTCCTTTTGATTTTATGATAGACTTGGTTTAGGATCGGATATGGGTGGCTAAGGATTAGTATGGAGTGGAGGTTATTAAAAGTGTTTTATGATTATGGGTGAAGTGGGTTATGGAATAATATGACTTGAGTGAAGTTAAACTTGATTAATATCTAAGGTGTATGTTGGATATTGCATTATTTTAGTGGATTGTGTCAATTGAAATGACTTATTGGTAGGATTAAGGATGGGATAGGTGGGTAATTGAGTGGTTCAAATAGGTTTATAAGTATTTGAAAATATGTCCTATTGTTGTGGTTGTTGCATTTTCTGTGGAAATCATTAATTTCTTCTCCATTGTTGTTGCCATGGATTAGAGGGATAAAACCATTGCTAGTTTTGTAATTGTCCTCATTGAGGTTATTTTCCATTCTATTACATCCATAACTAATTTTAAGGTAGTTGATAATTTGTTTGGGACCAATTTAGACTAGGTATATTCATCCAAGCACTGTATTGAGGATTATATGAGAATTGAGAATTTGTAAACACAGAGTTTGATGGCATACCTAGTCTTTATACCCATGATTTCCATTGAGCCATGGAAAACACTTGGTTCTCATCTTGTCCTATGGCATGTAGATCTACTATCTCAATATTTTATTTGGTGATACTAGCTACCTAAGCTTTCAAAGAATGGCATGTGTAATCTACCTTCTTTCTACATTTAAGGTAATAGGTAGCTAAAGCTTTCTAGATTTCTTCTTACTTCCATTGTTTATGTAATGTATCAAGATGAGTAGCTAGGTGATTGATGATGTCCTACTTCATATCTTGGAGAAGGTTATTAACTTTACCTTTATACTATCCTATAGTAGATGTTGTAGGAAGGGTTCTACCCCTACTTTTGTTAATGGTTGATATGGAGTAGTTTGTACATAGAACTGTTAGTTCATAGAATGGTAGTGTAGAAACATCACCACCAGAAATTAGATCTAGTTCCTCTAGATGATAATCTATAATCCCTTTGAGGAATATTAGCTTGATTGATTCCTTGTCCATTATGGTTTAGTTAGATTTTTACAATTTGAACAAAAATATTTCCATATATTCCTCTAATGACTCATCATCACCTTGTGTCATTCAAAAAATATCATCTCTCCTATAGTTTTTTCCTTGACAATAGTCTTAGTATTTCATTAAAAACTTATCCTTTATTTCTTCCCAAGTATAAATGGCATCCTTTCCAAGTCCCATGAACCATATAAGTGTTTCATATTTGAGTGTTTCTATAAATAGTTTGAGTTTTTGAGCATCTTGGTTATAATCATAGCTAAGGCATAAGATGTCGAACTCAAAAAGAAATGTATCTAGATCCTCAGCTGATTTTCCTCTAAAGGTAGGGAGGGTAGAGTTAGGGATATTATTCATGGGTGAATTTTTATCAAGAGTAAGGATAGGAAATTCTAAAGTAGCAAAATCATTGGTAGTGTTTTCTTCTTGGTGATCCCCCATGAATACTCTTTGTGTTGGTAGATGGGATGTTGTTGTTACCCAATGCTCAAAATTCCTATCAATTATTTTATTTACTAGAGTGTAGAATGGTGACTTTATCTTTTTCCTTAGGAATGTATGTCTTCCTATATAATTGGGATGGTGTGGATATTTCAAAATATTATGCTAATGTTTTGTTAAAGAGTCTCTCTAAATTAGAAGATGATATTGGCCTAGTGTTTCTTCTAGGGGAAAGAATAGCTTTAAATGCCTCCTTAGAAATAAATTTGGGTGAAAGAGGGATTCAAACTTCAAATTCCTAAGTATGAGGTGATAAAGTGGGAATTATTAGAGGTGGTTCATATGGGTCTCTTCTAGGGGTATGAACCTCTTCAAGGTCTCCAACTTATTCTACCAATCTAGCCAAACATTCTTCGTTCTCTACCTCTTCTATTGATAATTGTGAGTGATCTTCAGGAATTCCTTCATGTTCCTTAGTTTTTATAGGATGAATATCTGATCTTATATTAAAATTTGATGATTCAAGAAAAAAAATTCCTATATAGTCCCCTTCACTTTGCTTATGTCAACCACTTTTTTTTACTTTTTACCCACCCTGCCTACATAGGGTTAGTAATATGTGGTTTTTTAAAATTTACACTATCCTACTTACAAAAAAGGAGATTTAAACTTTGAATGTAGGAAATATTTAATCTATAAAAATAGCAAGCTTTGGAAAAAACAATAAACATCAATAAATAATTGTTATCAAGATTGAAGATTACATGTGTGTGACACCTTTCCTCAATAATGGCACCAAAAATGACTAACAATTGATTCATAGTCAGATATACTTATCTTGATCAAAATGAGAAAGGATAATAACCATATATATAAATTCTACCTTATTTAAATTTAAACATAGGGATATAGACTTGATAAGATGATGTCAGTGTATGTACACATTCAATCTCTAATTTGACATTCTGCTAATTGTATCTAAGATGTTGAAGTGCAGTAAATGAAATGATTTAAATGAAACATAAATAAAGTACCATAAAATAAATTCTTATGCATGGAATATTACTTAAAAAAATATTAAACAAGAATGTAACTCACATTATTTATAAATGAAACACACAATGCTTAAGGAAATAAAATAACATGCTTAGCTAAACAAATGGTTTGGATTGTTATTTTAGCCTTCGAAAGGGAGCCCTTCCTCCTTCCAACTCTAGATTCAATCCTTCTTCTTAAAATACTAAATTGAATTTAGAATTGATCACTCATATTAATCAAAATTGAAACAATTAATTATTGCATGAAGTTATAATAACAATTGCTTAACACAATGTACTTTTGATAATCTCTATTCAACATATACTATTTTTTATATATCTCTCAACTCTACTGATACATATTTATATACCACAAAGGATATTTTTTTATGAAAAAAAATATATACATTTTGTTCTAAGATAATTTCGAATTGGGATAACCAAAATCAATTCCTTTCACTAAGGAAATCTTTCATGTGAATCATGTGACTTTGTTGCAGGACAAACAAATTTTTTTTGTACTTTAACTACTTCCTTATTGATCTCCATGGAGGTTAGAGTTATTTATGTGAGTTAGTTGGAAGATAATCAAAAAAAATTCATCTATGATTTTGGTCACGTAATGGCTACATGATGGTCTATGTAATGATATTCCTTTTGTTGTAGGATGTTCCATATGATATACCTATTTCTCTAAAATATCTTCAATACATATTTATAGAAAAAACATCCTAAAGTAATATAGAGCCATAATATATTTAACTCCAATAGATAATTTAAAATATTTAAAATAGTTTGAAAACACAATGCTATATGGATTATGAAGGTAAGAAATTGATATGGAAAAGTGTTCAAAAGCATGGTAATCAAGTAGGATGAGTACAATGGATGAATAAAATAACATGACATTTATGGGTCTCATCAGGTATTACCATCAATAGATCCTATATTAAACAAATTATTGGTGATCTCTTTCAAATTAAGAGTGTCATGAAATTATGTAGGTTATATAGTAATGTCATACTCATATTATACATAATTAGTATTACCAGGATCACACCAATCTAGATTGTTGTAATCGTCATCTAGATTTTTAACTTGTGAAATTCCACTATTTTATTTTGTTGAATAATTATATGAATAAGTAATTTTTACATATTATGGTATTGACCTTTCTTATTTTTACTTTGTAATTTATACTGCATCATGTGCCTTAAGTGATATGTCATTACTTGTATCTATTTTTATGCTAGCTGAAAGTATGCAATTTGTTTATTTTTCTTGCTTTGAATAAACTCTATCTTATCTTTAATCTATGATCATTTCAATTTAATGTTAAAATGCGACATATTTGTAATATTTATCCATTGTTTAATTCATTGATATTATCCATGATCTTCCTAATTCAATGTTATATTGTGCCAAACTAGAACATACATGAAATAACATTGAACATGTTTTTGGCCCAGCTATGCAAGGTAACTCAATGCATATGATAATTTATTTAGATAAATTAATATTACCTAAATGTTCCTTATCATATCCAATATATTGTAAGAGTTTCATGCTACAAATATTAATTTTAATAGTGTTATTGATAACCATATAGGTAAATTATTTGCCATCTATGAGGGGATTAAGAATCAAAGGCTCTAGAAAATATGGATGCTTTTTAGTCAATTAATTTGGAACCCCACTTGAGACTATATATTTTATAATTACTTCATGCTGTTGATACTCTTTTGTTATAAAATCTCTTTTAATAATTTTTTTTGGTTATCTTGAATTTGATTTGACAACTCCTCTTTTTAGAATGCCACTTTTTCATGTTGTAACCTTTTCTTTTCAAACTAATCCCTTTATAATTGCTCTTTTTAATCTTGTTCCCTTTTTACTCTTATTTTATCTATCCTATATTTTTAATATTTACTTGTTCTAATTGTGGATTTTGAACTTTTTCTTGCTCTAAATTGTCCTTTGGTAACCATTTTTTAAATAATTATGATTTTGTCATTTGTGAGTTAGGAGATGCACTCATAAGGTGAGTGAGTTTCCTAAGTGATGTATCAATGATAGGATCACCACTGTCAATTGTATTTTTTATTTTTTGATTCAAATCCAAAAAATGGTCTGTATGATGCCCATGCATTATATTATATGCACAATAATATTTTGATCTCCTTAGAGGATGTAGAGGAGGTAGTTTGATTAACTTTTTTCAAATCACTACCCTTAAAATATCACTTGAACTCTTATCCATTTTAATACTCTTTGGATCACTTATTATAGATGCATTTTGTTGTAATTTTTCATTTTTGTATGAAATATTGTTAGGTAAACATTGGTAGATGGAGATACACATACATGATTAATACTATAATATTATGGATTATTTGCACATGTAATATGATGTTCTAATAATGTGATATTTTCACTAAAAATTGATTTTCATTTTGTAACTCTTATATTAACTTTCCCATAGTGATGATTTTATCCTTTAGAGCCTCATAAAAACAAACCCTAGGTGCTTTAGATTAAACATACATACATACATCCTGAAGAAGAGATGTAGGAGTTGGAGGGATTTGAGGAAGGATGAGATGATTAGCTTTATTTGACACTATAATATGGGTTACATTACCTTTTGAGATAATTATATCATGGACCTAGCTGGAGAGAAAGTAGTTATTATAACCCTAAGGGATAGGACGAGGAGAAAGAGATTCTTTTCTATCCATATAATATGAAACTAAAAATTGGAAAATTGATGTTATAAAATAATATATCAATTATGGCTATTCAAAAAAAAACAAGTGGAAATAGGAAAAATAAGGATACAAAACCTAAAAACATTTTTATTAGGGTTTGAAAACATTCAAGCAATAAACATGTTCACCAATATGTTTTATCAAATTTGGGATTTATGTGAAAATTCTAGATGACAAAATTATTATACAAAATCAAGAGAATAATATAAAAATGATAACATTAATATATTTAGAACTAATGTATTTTATAAACTTACTAAAAATATTAAAGTTTAAGGAGAAAATAAATACTTAGCTATAATTGTGCCTTCAAGAGGAATTAAGATTTGAAACTTATTGTATAAAGAGGTCTGGTGATTGGAATCATGAATATAGAGTTAGATCTAGGCCTAAAACTCATGTCTAATATAGGGAGTGTTATCCACTTATAATGATGAAATTAGGGTTTATGTGTTATCATTTCCATCATTTATATGTCCTATGTCTAGCTTAGTAGCTTACGATCACTTACGAACACTACTATGTGACTAATTTCCCTTCAAAACCTTAGCTCCTTGGGCTAGTCCTTAGTTTTATTTACCATGAACTACACATGGGAGGTGGTTTTAGAGGTGGATTACCCATTTTGAACCAAGAATCCCTTATTAATATGTTTACCTCTATACCGTTATATATAATAATGTAATGAACTTGCCATCTATTTATATAATCATCCAATAATAACTCTCTATGATATCATGAATTCATGGTAAATCAAAAGTAATATCCTCTATCCATGCTTGGGCATGTCATATTAATAGTCCACCTTACCTTATACTCAACTAGTAGGTTCTAAATCATTAACACCATTACATCAAATTGAAAGAGGGAAATTTTCTCTCTAAGATTATCTCATTGTGTGCCATTAGAAGCTTGGGGATAGGATACTTTCTTTATTTTTATTCTAATTTATGGTCGTGTTAAATCTCACCTTGTGGGTTGTGGATGACATCCATGGTCTCTTGAAATACGTCCTTCTATATTAATCCATTATGATATGGCACCCTATCAAATTCATGGTGTGCTATGTAAGATTCATCCATTTTTTACTCATATCTTGGTCAGATCTTTTTTATTGGGATAATATCTAGCTGGGTGGTTAGGTTGATCCTAGTTATAACTTATACTTTAGGATTTAAATTGTTCTTAAATTTGTCTTTGGGGTCCCATTTATCAGGTTTTGGTCTACATAAGAATATTTTGGTGCCATTTTTTATTTTATCTTATATGTAATATTTTCATATAACTCTAGATTATTATCAATGTTATGGTTGTGTCGACAATATGCATAAGTAGGGTACATTAATAATCATGGTAAAATTGTTCTAGTGTACTACATTTAAATTAAAAACATGATGGGATTATTCCACCAAATCATCCTCCACCTCCATGGCCTCTTTATACATTACTTCCCATTTCCATAATAATGCTTATTTGAATCTCCTTCTACCACCTATCTTTCACCTTAGTCTCTTAACTCATTAACTATCTTATAATCCACATTATAGTACATAGTGGTATCATAAATCATATAGTAGGGATATGTTATTTCTTAGGTTTTATGTGGGAGTAGGGGTAAATTTATAACATCATGGCCTTGTCCACAAGTCTCATAATATATCATTAAGGTGTACATGTTCTGCTTAGGATAATTATTCTTGGTGTGTCCATCTACTTTGGATTTTAGATACCACAACTCACTATGAGAGTAATGTGCATTTTTTGTCACTCTATTTTTCATTATTTAGCTCATTATTGGAATATATGCTTCCAAGGATAGACTTATTACATAATCCACTCCTCCTAGTACCTTAGCTTTTAGTAGAACTTCAATATCCTCCCAGTGCTTAGTGAGGGTCCTCATCACTAAAATGTAATAATTTTGATGAATCCTTGAGCATGATATAATGGGTAAAGTACATAAGATAGCTTACATCCCATAGTATTAAAATGAGCATCATAATATTGAACACTCTTTATCACCTCTTGATTAATATATTTTAATGCAATGATGCTTTGTTGTTCGACCTTAGGGATGTCAAACTCATTTATTAAAACTCCCTTGAGAAGATCATTGTCCACAAAAATCTAATTTGTGTTATTGTTATTATACTAGGTATGGGCATAATCTTGAAATGGTTTAGCACACCAACTTGCATTTCATCTAGGTTTTGTAACTCCCTTAGTGTGTTAAATTATTTTTTACTTTTTGACATAATCCATAGGATTTTCGACTCCTCGATATTTTATAAAGTTAAGATACATCTCAAAAATTACTTACACTTGTTGTACTAGAGTACTGGCCATGGGTGCTCTATAGATTTAACTACTTAAGATCATTCCTTATTTTAATGGAAAATCCCCACTACCTCCTTTAATGTGTGGCACTAATGTCCCAATGGCCACCTAAGGAATCTATTAGCATTTGGTTTTACTCCAACTATAGTTATTCCACTTGTTTTAGGGGTCATATCCTTTCTAGTCAGTAACACTGTAGTCTATATTGCTTAAGTCAAAATGTGTGTACTTTTTTCCTCTCCTTGGTTTGATGTATTGGTAAATTTAAATGCACCTTAGCATGTTTATTATATTATCCTTATGCTATAGAACCTATAACCTTTGATGTTATAATTATAAAAACTAATTCTTAAATTTATATTGGTGGAAAACAAAGCACTTAGGGAGGTGTTTCATTTAAGGATGGATTAGGCATCCTCATGGTGATTTCAACTACCATAGTTTTATACTAAATTACCTAAGCATATTTTACCAAGACTCACTCCTACCCCTAGCATGAAATTTTTTCACATTGGGTTATAACTATTGTTTGTAAAGGTTATCCTCATGCCATCCCCTTCCTTTTCATGTGTTTATAACATATCTTGAGTTGAAAACCTCCCTCCATAAATTTTCCCTTGTGACCATTATCTCTGGCTGATCTTTTTCATATTTTCACCTCTAGATCTTAATTTCACTTAGCTATCTCATGTTGAGGTCTCCTCCTATTAATTCCATGAATATGCCAAACCTTTTCCACCTTTATGTCACCTACTTATTGAATAACTTATCTAGCCATCAGTAGATCTTCAATATCATATTTACCATTAGTTTCTTGATCTCTATAATTAGTTATATTAAGTATGAAACCCTTATCTCACATAACTAGTACTCATATTATTTTGGTTAGGATTTTATGGATAAGACATATTAAAACACGTATATGTTCAACATGTCATACCACCAAACATCCACAAATCTAGTCCAAACTATATCCAATTTATTTAATTGTTCTACATGTTTCTTGGTCTATGGATAATTTCATCTAAAATTCCTCATCTTATCTAAAGTTTATTCCCAAGCTATCAATGCAAGTGACCTACTAGCTCAAAAAATAACACCACATAAATTTTGTCATGTAAATTATCATCGATCCATTTTTGGGCTACTTATTTTCACAAATGGGATGATCCTTTGAAAAATTATGTTTTTTCTAATATAAATAATTCTCAATGTATTATAAGGAGATATATTACATCATTTTTCTCATCATTGCATCAACAAAATATGGTTCCTAACAATATAACCAAAAATGTTGGAATTATAGTCTAGTGATCATATGCTTGATATATAATCAGGTGATAAATACATATCATATTTTATTTATACACTAGCATTTCAAGTGAGTGGGGTGTCATGAACTAACTTGAGGCATAGAGAGATGGGATACTATGCTAGGCTAGGTTAGTTGGAAATGACTTATCCAAGTGAAGTAAATAAACTATATTGACCATAGCTTCATTACACATGGCATGCATATCCCCAAGGGTAACTATTTCAAAATGCTAAGTTGCTCCTTTGATTCATAGTCAAAAGATTAATTTAATCAAACACATGATAATTATCCCATGTAGAAGCTAACAAAAAATTAATAATATCTCTATAAATGTTAAATATTAATGATTACAAAGGGTACCCTTAAGTACTGAATAACATTAAATCCTAGACTAACTCTCTCTGAGTGTTATAATAATATTCTACCAACACCTTGTTATCAACTCTTCTCTACCATGTCCCACTCATGAATCAACCTCTTATAGATGTTTAGACATCTGAAGGGGATACCAGGTGGTCCACCTATTATTAGTTAATAATTAATGTTTCTTTCCTACCCATATAGAAATAAATATAGTGTTTGGCATCAGGTTAACCACTCTTTCATCCACACTCATCCTTTTATCCTCTGATAGAATCATTCCTTGATTCTTAATTCCATCTCTATACTCTGATATTTTACTATAACCACTAAGTACATGAGATATGCCATTTATTAATCTTGTAACCTTTTTGTTTTCTGCACATCAACATGATTTATTAGCTTAAGTCATTCCTATTTAATAACCTTATGCTACTGTTTTTATCACATGCCACATCATCTTACACCTAGAATTTAGTGTAGTTACTATGGTAACATTAGAGCCAACATGAATGTTGTGATGTGTCCAATTCTTAGGTTCAACAAAGAAACTAACTATCTATTTCAAACCTAATAAACATTTTTCAAATACATATTTAGACCTTCATTTCAATCGACTTATACACATGCCAGTACCACTAAATTTAGTGAGTATTTATAATTGATATCAACCTAATCTAGTTGAAATTGACCCTATCCCAACAATGTTTATATTTTAAAATCAAATCTTTCCTTAGGGTTGGCCCATTATCTTAGCATGTTGGTAGAATCAGTATCCAATTTTATTAATATAAATAAATCAAGGTCTCATTAAAAATGGACATGAGACTTATCTAATACACATTGATACACTATTTTACATTAGATAAATCTACCCTATTTTTTATAACTTTAAAACCTATGAATATGAGATGTCAAAATCCAAGTTTAAATCATAGTAAAGGTAGTTCAAATCAAAAATTTTTAAATACCAAAGATAAGTCATTAACCACATACATATAGTGAAGGACCTTAATTTTATAATCACACTAGGTGGGAGAACTATGTGTGTCTTGATTTCCCTCTTAAAAGTTTCAAATATGTAGGCAATGGTAAATCATCAAATGGGGTATTGGGGTTAGCATGATCCATTATATTTTCTTGGTTTCCTAATGTTTCTATCCATCAAAAGCACACCTACAGTTTTAAAGTGAAGGAAAATGATTTTTGGAGTTGTTCAAATTATCATGGTGTTACATATATAGAGCATACAAAGGTAAGATAAGGTAATTATATGTACATAGTCGATATTTTTTTCATGGGTATATAATAACTAACATAAGTTAGTATCGATTTATGATATTGACCTAGATCTATGGAACTAAATTTGCATAAAAAAATTTAATTCTTGATCTAAACAAATCACATGTCTAATTTTATCTGATATTCACTTTTGAAATATAATCATAGTCAAATTTTTAATAATAAAATATAATTACTCATCCATTTCTTATACTTTATATATTTAGTACATGGTACTTGTCAACTCATTTCAATCAATTTTAGTTACTTTAATTAATATATATGATTGAATTCCATAGCTAGCCCTATAAATTATTTTTCATGTTTATATCCGATTAGTCTAGTCTTGATTGCATTAATCTAATTACGGTAAAACACATTGGTGAAACCATAAACATATAAAATAATCCTTACAATATTTCATATTTTTGGTCCTGGGGTTTCAAATTTCCTTTTTGATTTCCATATAAAACTATATCTTTTAATATTTTTTACCTTAGGGTTTCAGATCTAATTTATGATTTCCACACACAAAAACATATTTTCACCTTTGACCCTAGACTTGATTACTATTTATTTCATAATAATAAAAATTAATAATAGTAGATTAAATGAACATTAGTAGTTAACATAAGTCATGAATGTATTATTTTCATATTTTTCTACATGGAAAGTGTATCTTCGTTAGATAAATAATGTAATAAAATAGGTTAAAAAGATCAAATATAAATACAATAATAAGGCTAAAATTACCAATGAATAGTCCAAAGCTTTCTTCCAATCCTACTATTATAAAATCAAATCCAATATTCCCTTCATTACCACTAAAATTTGAAAGGCATGCATGAATCATTTTGTTTCTCCTCCCCAATACCCCAAGTTATACTAGATCCATCCCACTCACATTATTTACCCTAGGTTATTTTAGATCAGATGAGGTAGGGTTATCCATCATGTGTGGAAAAATTAAGATAGTAAACATTTCCTCCTCAACCCCATCCACCTCCCACAATGAAATATAACCAACTTAAACTATATGACATCATTGAATAATTAAATAACACCCATGCTAATATTTAATCCTTAGATTTACTCAAAAAATCAAAGGTCTATAAATACATCTTACATAAGGCATTGTAAGAAATAAATCTACCTAGTGATACAATGCCTACATCATTTTACTCTATTATGAATAAATTCAAGGACAATAATAGATTCATCACTTTAGACAAATAATACTTACCCAGACAACACATGATAGAGAAGAATCTACCATTATTCATTTAAGTTCAAGTGAATAATAATATGGTCACATGTGTGTTGGTAGATAATGGTTTTAGATTAAAAAATTGTAACATTACATTATTAAATTATTAAGGATCAAAGTTTATGTCATTCAAAAATTATATCAAATCATAAAATGGCTCAATAACACTCTATGTCAGATAATCAAAATTATATCATTAGATGTGAGACTAGGTCTTAAGATTGTACCAAGTAATTTCCATGTTATGCCTATTAGTTACATTATAAAATACTTTTGGGACAACTATGGATATATGTTATTTAATTAGTACCATAGATATTACACAAATGTGCCAATTATATTATTAAATACTATTCCTATTCATAACCAATAGATAATTACCCTTTTAAATATTTTAAGATGGCCCAATCTACTAATGAGGACCAATCACAATCATAGATTTAATCAAGTACAAAAAATGATAAAGACCCAAACATAGAATACAAAGTAGATATAAAACATGATCCACAAGTTAATACAAAACAACCATAACCTATCCTTGATCTTCCTTTACTGGTGAATTCATAATATCAAGATGTTATAGTCATATATTGTTATGATAGTGATGACAAATATACCAACATGGAATATATGATATATGATTAACTACACAAGTTAATCTTCAATCCTTTAGGGAAATACTTATCCCACACATTATTCACATTTTTTTGAGTTGGATAATATTAGGATGACTCATATACAATAAAAAGGGGCATGCTTTAAATTCCTATCTAGGCATAATTTTCTAGGGGTAAAGGAAAGGAAACAAAGATCATGAGTACATTCTAAATGCAAAAAATAGATTTAATACTATTTCACATCAAGAATAGAGAACATTGAAATTAAATGTGACTTGGACAAATAATTATTCATAAATTTTGGTAAATAATGTGTAAATGGTAGATACCAAGGCCAAAACACCATTAAAAGTAACAAGTTTTAAAAAGATACCAAGAACAATATTAAAAATATCACTTGATCATAATCTCATGTCTTTACCATATAATCAACATTGAGTTATCAGATGTCTTTCATATTAGTTAGGAAAATAATGTTGTGGTTATCATAGAATTAGAGGAAATGACATATATAACTATGAGGCATTATAAAATTAAATTAAGATATACAATAACAAAGGTATTATCAAGGTAAAACAACATCAACACAAACTAATTGGACCAAGTTTTGCAAAGACACCAGATATTACTATAACAATCAAATAACATCCTCAAAAAAATCTTTTGACCATTAAAATATATGTGGAAGGAGCCTATTATAAAAAAATATTCAAATTTATGGAAAAAAAGAAGCCATATGCAATATTATAGGGTTACAATAGTTGAGACTTGACACCAAGGAATTATAATATAACACACATTCAAAATAACCCCTTAGATACATGAATTTACTAATAGATTGTGGGCCAAAATTAGTTTATACATACTTTTTATCATGCCTCATAATTTATAGGGTACCATTTGTATACATATAATATTTTCAAACTTTACTAATTATTTATGATTTCTCTCTTGCATGAACCCATCAAGTCTCAATCTCTCTAAGTGCATGCCTTAAGGGGTGCACTAAGAAAGGGGTGGGTAGACCATTGGTACTTCACAATATTTTTGTCCTTATACTAAAAATTTTCATCTACACAACCATCTCCTAATAATATTCCCCTAAGCTATGCCTCATATTTTTCACCCTCCTCTAGTCATTTTCTACCTTCATTAGTCCTTCCCTAATATCAAATTATTTTTAGTAGTTTATGGTACATTGTCCAACCCATCGACCCTATACTCTAATTGACAAAACTCATTTAAGGTATAGGTCACCCCTTGGCCAACATATACCAAGACCTAATTTATTTTTCTCAATAATGATATAGATTCAATTAGGCTAACACTGTTAGCTAAACTTTTGGAAAGGACTAGGGTTAGATTCATACACACACACACACACACACACACACACACACACACACACACACACACACACACACTTATTTCTTCATTTATTAGGAATAGAAGAGAATAAGAAGATATATATTGCATATATGCTTATCCACCATTATACTTGAGGATCATAGATTAGGGTTTTAATACATTCTTTGGAGATACATATCTTGTCTTATGGAGAAGTCTTTTGGATGCATAAATAGGTTTTGTATCCTAGAGATGATTTATCCTTGCCATACTTACATAACATAATAACCTCTTGTGAAACACCTTGGACAGGGGAGAGATTGAGGCTCGGTGGGTTTGTCTTCAAAGGTAATTATTATTAACTTTGTTCTTACTTTGTAAGAGTAGATATATTATCATTTATAATTATCTCCCATGCATTAGGATTCTATATACATTGACATGAGTATATGTCTTCTATGAATGTTTAATTTTAATGTTAATTACCACCACTTTGTGCCACAAGATTTGGTGAGGACTATATTAGACTTTAATTTACTTATTATTATTTTAGTGAATATGAAAAATAGGACCTAGTTAGGTTTATTTCATAGTTTTCCTTTACTTGATGCTTTATAACCCTCCCTAGTGATATTATTATGATAAGAGACCCCTTATCTAAGTATAATAGATCCAAATTGATCATGACCTTGAATATATAACTTAATAACAGTCATTATTTTAAGTAGGATTTATCTTCTCCGATATAGGATTGATTTATAAATCAATTACATTTCCCTTTGCATACATTCTGGTAAACCTAATATGAATGTAACCCTTATAGGTCTTATTTCACATGATAATTTTTTATATTTTTCCATATTTACATATTTTATCAAACCAATCAACATAATTCTAAATTTATATGCATGAGTTTATATATAGACACTTCAAAATGACTATGTTATATTTGTGTAGGTCTTCATCAACTACAGGTTACTAGATCGATCAAATTGACATAATATTCTTCTTTAGTTATAAATTAGCATACACTAAAAATTAGGTAAATTTTGTCCACTATTTTATTCTGTAAACATATAAGTCATCATTTTTTTTTAATAGGTCAACTTTGTTCATTATTATTGTTTAACATATAGGGTTTTACAAAACATGGTCAAACCAATTGATCTAGTTCTTAGAATTCAAAAGCAATAATTAAGCATTACAACATACAAATTTTAAATCTAAATAATCTTCAATCCCACCAAATTTACTTTCTCATCTCTCTCTATCATTTTAGTTCTTCCTTCAATTCTATTTTTCACAAGTTAGTAGTCTTCAAAACTGCAAACCTATAGCTAACTAGGTCGGCTTAGTTAAATTAGTTATGTAGTTTGTCTTTTGTCTAAGAGACATAGTCAACCTATTTAAATATATTATTAAATACATTAATTTCATAGAATAAAAGTGACCTAGTTGACTATGTTCTATATTGTTTTCATACAATGTTGCCTAAACTAACTCTATACTATTTTTAATCAAGTAATTAACACCTATTTTCTAGTAATTAATTCACATTTCCTTTTCAGTTGTTTACATTCTTAGATTAACTCACATAGTCTAAATAGGTGATTTTTAAATTACCATTTTAGTTATAATATTTTAATATTTTTTACACACTACCAAATTACTTAACTTTCAAAACACATGTAAACATTTATCTTCCCAAGGCCTACCTACTTGGATTTCATCACCAAGGTGGAAGCCAACTTGGTTTTTTGGCCAAGTATAAATACACGGTTAATGGTATATTAGGAAATCACCTAACGCCCTTATCATTGTTAGATTATAAAGTGAGGGGGTAGGCCCAAATACCAAGTCAGTACCATATCCAATATAGATCCCTTTTAGACCAAATGTCCAGAAACCAACTTTAGAATGATTTCTAGTTCCCTATTTCAACCAACTTTATTATCACATTAAAATTATTTTTTTTAATATTTTAATAAAATTTAGGGTGACCAATTAGTTATAATTTAATTATCAATTTATTTATTTCTCTTTGATCATTATGTGTTGTATTGAAAAACTTGCATTGGCTAGTGCAAGGTTTGTGCTATGTGCCCCAATTGGATCAAGCACATTGATCCAATTATTTGTGTGTTTGATTTAATTATTGATTTAAACCATCTTAAAAAAATTTCCCATATTTCAAATCATTATCATTTTAGTTGATAAAGTCTATTATATCCTATGTTTACCTTCCTTCCAGTATTACATAGTTGACTTGAATGACTGTGTCTTCTTATCCCCCTATTTAGTTATATGTTCAATAATACATAGTTGATATGAATGAATATGTATCCTTATCAAATTTTTTAGATTTAATATCTAAAATACATAATCAGACTAAAAACCTTTGCATTATTATCTATCTATTGGGTTATAGAACATAGTCAACTAATTCAACTATGTATCCTATTTTTTGACTTTATCTTTGCATCATCATCATATTTATTAACCTTTTTATCTCATCATGAACATCCTATTTGAGGAAAACATAGAGTTTAACTTTATATATTATGAAATTTACCAATCCAAATAGGTTTCCCCATAAATAGCTTGTGGCTTCCACTTTAGATGAAAGTAAGGTGCATGTGTCCACTTATACTAAAAATTATGGGACTCCTCCTCATGCATCTTCAATTCATAATAATATATTCTCCTTATAATATCAACCTAAATTAGTGTATACTCTAGAAATACTTTTATTCATTAATTAATTTCCTCGAAATCAAGTAAAAGACCCTTACACTATTTACAAACTTATGATAAGTGGTCAAGAAAAAGAACCTGATTCACCTTGCCCCACATTCTCACATGGATTTGGGGGCAATAGTTTATTTTCCTCTCAAACTTTTCCTTCTATTTTGACCCCTTTTCATACTATGACCTCTTCTTATTTTATTTCTTAAACCTCCATGCCAAGTATCTCTATTAAAATGTTAGATTCAACATTTACTAGGCCTTTTCTAAGACCCACCCTTCTCAATAACTCCATTAGTACATCATTTGATACCAATGGTAATCATGCCACTAGTGTTTATTTTTATTCTAATCCTCATAATATTACATATTTTGTAACACTTGATAATCATGCCACTAATGCCTCTTTTTATAACAACACATCTCAAGCCACTAAGGATATGCATTACACTACTCACAATGGTACCCAAGATACTAATACTAATACTAATGCTTTGAATATTTCACATGCTAATGAAAACACAACTCAAACCCATCAAATTTTATTATAGACTCTTAACCAAATGAATTCTTTCCAAGTTAATAATGTCAACCATATGATGCAAATGCATAATCACCTTATTAATCTCCAAAATTAACCTCAACAGGTTTCATGAGGAGTGCAGAATCAAAATTATTGCCACCCCCCTTAGGGATTCCCATGGCAACCTTATTCCCCAACCACCTCTTGTTAACAAAATGATTAAACATATTCAAAATTAACCTCTTACACCTCAAATTTCCAACATAGATATTGGAGGTATCACCCCTACCATTAGTTATAATGGGACAATTGATCCTAACTTACACTTTAAAACATTTGGAAATCTATACAAAGATTAGGTCAAGTTAAACACTTTTTCCACTACCAATATCTTAGTGAAAACCCTCTCTATAGATTATTTAGATTGGTATAATAAAATCAAGTACCATCTCATCACTACTTTGGTATATCTAGTAAATGCTCTAGTACAGGAGTTTCAAATTAGTGACCTCCCTAAGAATACCTTGGATCATTTAATTAATTTTAAGCAATTGAGACAAAAACCACATAATCTTTCATCAAATGATGGAATGAATTATATAATAAGTGTGAACACAACATGGAAGATGAAAACCTATTTAATATATTCACCAACACTCTTTATCCTAAATTTTAATATTAAGTTAGGACTCTCTCTCTCTCTCTCTCTCTCTCTCTCTCTCTCGACAAACTTTGGAAGATGCCCTCAACCAAGACAAGCACCAAGATTTTCTCATGCATTATTTTGATCTATCCCAACCTCTCACATGCTCATCAAAAATAAAAAATGTCATGCTAATAATGATGGTGTCACTGATTCCTATGATACCATCAATAATATTCAAGCTATTACTCCCAACCCTGCTCTGGAATAAGCTTTCCCTTTAAACCACACCCCTAATCCTCAATTTTATAAAATAAAAAATGTAAGTGTTCATAATTCATTATCCTTATTGGAACTCCAAAATAATCTACCAAGGCCTCTTCCATGAGATCTTGATCCCACTCAATCTATTAAATAATAATAATATGATCCTAATACATTTTGTTGGTTTGATGCTAGTTGGGGTCACTCTCATGAGAGTTATAGGCAATTACATTACTTAGCTATGGATTTCCTCCTTGGTAAATTTTTTTAAAGTCTTTTCAAACCAAACTCCCAAAGATAATGTGGTAAATATGACTAATATGTGAAGGGTAGTCACTTTCATTGATTCTCATCATAGCCACATGCACCAATCATCTCATACTTTCCATGTTATAAAAAATTCTTCCCCAACTCATATAAAAGAGTTGGGGCAAGAGAAACTTATCTCTTTTGATGAAAAAATTCAAACACCTCAA
This sequence comes from Torreya grandis, assembly GCA_037957365.1. Classification (NCBI taxonomy): domain Eukaryota; kingdom Viridiplantae; phylum Streptophyta; class Pinopsida; order Cupressales; family Taxaceae; genus Torreya; species Torreya grandis. Next base: position 684,095 of record JARHVA010003635.1, on the reverse strand, counting down.
TTGGATAACACCTCTCATACCATTTTAAAAATTTCTCCAACCTATTTACCCATCACAAATAATATTCAACCTTCTAATACCACTTCTTCAAATCTATCTCAAGATAAAATTAAATCAACTACCCCATACTCTCATGATAATCAACCTATTTATCCCTAAATTAAACCTACAATGTCTTATCAACACAAATTTACATACACTTATAATCTTCCTTCTAAGGAGTTCTTCACACATTACACATCTCTATCTAGTAATCCACTCAAAGGTTATGATGAATGGGACCCTATAAAGGAGCTTACCAATATCCCATCTCAAATTACCTTTCTCAAAATCATGTAGACTTCTGTAAATAATCACAACTACCTTATGAAACTCTTATTCAAAATGAATAACCCATATCCTCCCTTAGTAGGATGTGAAGCTACCTTATATCGTTTAGAAGATATAATGTTACAACAATGTGAATATATGTATATACAAATTGATGAAATAATGGACACTTCTCTCTCTCAAATTTCCTATTGATTATATGATTATACATGAGATTATAATTCATGCAGATGATCCTCCCCTATTTATAATCATTCAAATTGGTGACATATAATTTAAGCATGCTTTGATTGATAAGGGTTAGGGTACTTGTGTTTCCTCTCTTAACTTCATTAAAACCCTTAGATGATCTGAGTGCAATCTTAAGGCCACATGCAACATGTGTCAAGATTATGATTGAAGGAAAATGCATCCCTTAAGTTATGTGTGGATCCCTATTACCATCCCACCTATCATTATTTGAGTGAAAGTTATGATATTCAATTTCCCCCTCTCCCATAATATCTTGCTTAGCAGGCCATGGGCTCATCACATGAGGGTTGCCACTTATTATGGCTACCAATATGTCAAGTTTTGTCACAATGGTTCTATCTATAAGATTCAAAGTGACACTAACCCTTAGAATTTTAAAAAATTCCAAGACCATAACATATTTAAAATTCTAACCCATGAACCCCTGAAGAGTATTCAATTTTGACAATCTTAATGTTTTAATTTCCTTTTCAACTCTATGCTAGGTTATCATGGTCACTTTGAAATCATCAATAATGTACAACATAACCTATTATAATTCAATGATTATGATATATATGAGATCAACCTCAAGATACAAACTTTCAATCTCTTTCCTCATCTTATTTGTTAACTTCCACCATCTTTGAAGTAGTGTTCCCATTAACCACTTAGAGATGATATACTCATAGTCTTTACTAAGAATTGAAACTCTATTCATCACACCACCTTAAATGAGAATTAAATACTTACCTACATAATTGATATTCATACACCCAACTATGATGATGGTTATACTTTAAATGACCCATTTTTAGGAGGTCTTGTTTAGGTTAGAGATGTTAAGATCCTTCATTATCGTTCTTCTTTATTTTAGTCTTTACATTTATATTATCACATTATATCTTATACATTTCCTAATTTTAACATTATTCCTCTTGGACTCAAAGTAGAGATGGTGTATTTGCATGGCACACCTCTATTTTTTAAAGAACATTTTAGGATTATGTTTATGGATTGTGCTATGACTGATCCCTATCACTTTGCTAGATACTAAGATCCCTATAACCTACTTCCTCCTTAGATGCTTAATACTATTATTAATCCCTCAATTAATTATATTTCTCCTTCATTATAACCTCTCTTAGTCTCTCCACCATCCTTGCCTCCCCTAGGCTATGTCCTACTTACTTTACCATAACTCACTCCTCTACTTTCCAAATGGGCCAACTAGCTCTATTGTGACATTCATGGAGTTACTAGTCATTAGACTAGAGATTGTAAATTTTACAAGCCTTCCCCAGCTCCTTCTTCCATTCCCTCTATTAGTACACCCACAAACTCTAATAACAAGTGTATATGTTGCTTCCACATCACAGATAATCATTCCTCCACCCATTGTCAAAAGCTTCAATAATATATTGATACCTTATATCCTACTCTTCCTCAACCTAAAAAAAAGGCTATACCTCATCCCAAGTTATTACTTGAGTATATTCAAAAATATATAGAGGTATATTATTTATGGCACCAATGCAGTACCCATCACACTGATCATTTTTGCATCCTCTAGTAGCATCTTTAAGATCACCTTATGACCATACTTTCACCTAATATTCTTCCTTCCATAGCTAACCCATGTAATAAGTCTCCCATTTATTACCTTATGATCCCTTATCCACATATGTCTCCTCCACTTGTGGTCCCTTCTCCACTTATGGTTCCTCCACTCATAGATCCTCCTTCACCTATGGTCCCTTCTCCATTAGTGGTTCCTGTTGGCCAAATCTGGCCCACATAAGATTATTTTTCATAGAAATGGTTTGAAGAGATGATCAAAGTTATAAATGAAATGAGTGGACCAAAAGTAGGAGAAGAATATCTCATATTTATTACAAAGATTTTTAAACACTTTAAGCAAAATTAAAATGCAATTTGTTGATCCATGAGAAGTAAGCTTGGAAACAAGTCTAGGATTGTAAAGTGAAAATTACCAGCAAGTTCTCATGGTGTTTCAAGTATTTATGGGAATTAATTATGTTGAAAAAATTATTATAATTTCATTGGATCCTTATAAAGAGATAAATTTTTTTTCACAAGTCGAAAAGAACTAGACGGTCATAAGCATGTCACATAAGGACAAATAGGCTAGTTTAGTTCTAAATTTGATCAATACATTTAGGAAATTAGTCAAGGCCAAAATAACACATGGACATGATGTTTTTCATGCTGATAAGGTCTCATATAATTTTTTTTTATCTTGATGAGCTATCTATCTCAATATATAGGCTTCCAAATTTGAACTTGCAGAGTGGGACATGCATGCAGATGCCAAGTTTAAATTGAAAAAAATAGCCATTTGAATTTGAATATTCTTAAGGATAAGAATGGGGATTATAAGTGTCAATATATGGGGTACCTAAATACATGTAGTGACTAATGAAGACAATGGGTCCAACCTGATTGATGGTGCATGATCCATCATACAAAATCATATCAATGATGAGCAAAAGGTCAATGAGTTAGTAGATCCCAAAAGAAATAAGAAGTTGACAAGTTTTAAGACCATAACAAATACTAGATAAATAAATACATGTAGTGACTAATGAATACAATGGGTCCAACCTGATTGATGGTGCATGATCCATCATACAAAATCATATCAATGATGAGAAAAAGGTTAATGAGTTAGTAGATCCCAAAAGAAATAAGAAGTTGACAAGTTTTAAGACCATAACAAATACTAGATAAATTAATGGATCATGTGAAAACCATGAAAAATCAGATTGATGGTGCATGTAAGGTTAAAGAGTCAATATTCTTGAGGATGAATTCAAGGCCACCACATGGCAAAAGTGCATGGACCAGCTAAGACTGACTACAAGGCCTATAGAATGAATGAGGAGCTAATAGATGGCACAATTTTGGGACCCTAGATCAAGATAAGTGGTTGATACTAAAATTCAAAGATAGGATATTTTAAACAAAAGTTTAATACGGTTCAGGTCAAACCAAGAACAAATGCTTCAAAGAGCTATGTCACCATTACAACTCAGTCGAATGTCACAAGTAGATGTAACTATAAAATTAAGGTTGTTAATAGTGAATTCATATTGCCATAAAAATTTTAGAGGCATGATGAGGTTTTTTTAACCTAATATATTCTAGGAATGAGGCTATACAATCTATAGATCTTCATCGACATAATGACTATACAAAAACTAATAAATTAGATTGGTTTTCAATCTATACTAAAGATCTTTATTCAGGCTGGATTAGATAAAAACATAAATGAGTTATGGTGGACTGTCTCATACTTTGACACAATCATATCTTTGGCAAACAATTACTTATGGCTGCCCAAAGAAGACATAGTCATGGCTCTATTAGATCTATAACTATGAAGATTTTGTCTTCACAAGTAAGTCAAGTAAAAGATGATGTCAAGTCCCAAGCTGGAGATCTAGTAGTTGGAGAAAGTAGCTAGAGAATTTAATATATTTTTAGGGTGCCTAAGGGCTTTTCTTCATAACAAGATCATGACTCATCACCTTTAACAAACTCTTATCCTCTAGCGAGTTGATCAACCAATAAAAAGATTCAGAGGCTATTGGGACAAATGAAAGATAACTTATCAATATAGAACGGGTGTTGATTTGATAAAAATATGGTGGAGCATTCATAAAATGTGGCATCTCATTTAATGATTTAGGATGGTTTGATTCTCTCTCTTCACCCTTTCTTCATGTTTTTCCCATTTTATTTCTCATTATAACTCTCTCTAATTTTGATTCTAAAAAGGACTCTTTCATTTTTAAGAGCAAGTGACTCTCATTTATAAGGTTAAACTCTATAAAAATTTGAAGAACTACCTATTGATGTAATAAAAAACTTTATTTTCCAATCTCTTGCCTTAGATTAGTCTTTAGTAAGCTTGTGCATGGTGGCCTTATGAAGGAGATTCTTTCATATCTATTGTCCTTCTCACTTACCTCTTTTAATTTGTTCTCAATTTAGTTACAATTTTGAATTGGTGTTCTTTCTACCATTTATGAAAACTTAGTGTGAGTCTTATAAATCCTCTTTATTTTCATTCATTACTTCCTGAACCTAGTTTATGAAATACTTATACAGTTAACCAGATTACGAGATTATGTGAGCTAGTAATGTCCTATGCTAATCTAGTGTGTGTTCAAGCATACGAGAGCCTCATTTTATTTTGGTGCATCACCTTATTAGATTTATTAGGATCCATATTTCCCCCTTTTTAACCCTTTTCCAAGAAGAATAATTAGTTTGTGTGATCCATCAAAATAAAGTTAGCTTTCTCTAGAGGTTCAACCCTATTATAGGATACCCACATCCTGGGGTTGTTCCCATTGTGTAGCTTAGATGGAGAGAAATTTAAAAACCCTCTCTATGGGTGAAAATTAATACTAAATATTTCCTTCATGTCCCACAGCTTCCATTCAATTCCTTCTCTTGAGTATCCTATGCATAAAGGCCCTAATGAGCACAATCCTTCATTCATGCCTACATTTTATGTTGAGGAGATTTAACGAGAGTTATTTTCCCAGCTTTCACTGAAGATCAATGATGACCTCATTATACTTAGGGTCCAACTTTATAGATATATATATCAGATGTTATGGATAATGTTTATGGAAAAAATTACTAGTATTTATGAACATAGCATGGTGTTCCTTCACTTTCTTCTTCATTTTTGGATTGGACATGTGCTCCAATTTATTTATATATATCTACTTTATATCATTTGACTCTGTGTTAAATTTTAGTTAATTTATCTACCTTATATTTCACATTATATGTTGCCTATCGTGACATTTTATTTCCTTATGATCTCTTATGGATTATTTTCATGATCACATGCTTCTCTTTATGAGCTCATTTATTTTTATGGATGTCTTTTAATTTTTTCATGATTTTTTTCTACATTATCTCCATAACATAGATAATCATTAATGTGACTTGGTTATACAAACCTTGTTCCCCTTAGTAATCCTTATTTACCATGTGATCAATTATCAAACAAGTCATCTCATTATAATCTCATTTTACCACTCCACCTTGGATCTCCCTTTATTCCACTTATATTTCCTTTTACAAATAACATGTTGACCAAGTTTTAGCCCTTTAGGCCAAACTTAGGAACCCTTATTTGAAAACTTATCCACCTAAATCTATACCTTTGGCTAGGTCCAATATGTAGGTTCATTCAAAAGAAGTGTTCTATACAAAGCCCACAAAAATGTACAAGTCCAATTCTTTCAAAATTTTTGGTTTAGGTCTTTTGCTAAGACTTAGTATAAAAATACTTTTGGGTATTTTTTTTACTAAAGTGTTATTTTTTTCAACTTTTCATTCAGCCAAAGTGCCAAATTCTTTTGGACAATTTGTTTGAGACAAATTTCATGAAGATGAAGTCTAATTCTTTCAGGAAAATTATCTAAAAATTTTCCCCAAATGACCTTTTCAGGGTAAGGGATCATTTTCAACTTTTTAAAAGGGTGATTCTATAGGAAATGTCCACTTCATTCTTTCTAAATAATAATTTTTTTGAAAAATTGTCTTGAGCAACTTTCCTGAAGGGCGCCCCCTTTGGAAAAAAATCATCTTCAACTTTTTTGAAGGGAAATTCAATTTTTTTGAAGGACACTTCAATTTTTTTGAAGGGTATCTATAGGAAGGCTGAAAGGTACTTTACAAAAATTCTAAAGGTCATTTCAACTTTCTTGAAGGGACATTTTTATAAAACTGAATGGACACTTACAAAAAGTTTGAAAGATTGTTTTCACGAGAAGGTGGACCAAACAAAAGTTTTGAAAGGATACTTCTCAAGATAAAGGGGTCATTTGCATGATTTTGAAAAGATTTAATTCCTTAGAGAGATATCCCAGATGCATTTTTCCAAAAATGCACTTTCATAAAAGGCTCAAAAGATTATTTAGAACAAATTATCCATGGAATTATCTAAAGGAAATGTCTAAAGAATGAATTCTTTTAGGAGAAGTTCAAGGGAAACAAGAATTCTAAGGGAAACAAAAGTCTAAAGAAAATACCTGAAGGATGATGGCCCATAAAAAGTCAATTTCAAACTATGGAAAATATCCATTAGTGTCAAAAGGCTCAATGAGAACCTAAAGGCAAATATAGAGGTCAAAAATGGCAAAATGTCTCAAACATTTGGTTTAATAATAATTGATTCAATTATGACTAATTCATTTTGTACAATTGTAACTTATTCAATTACAAATAATTCATTTGGTGACATGGCATAGCTCACCACCTCTCTCTCACATGCAAATGTAATTTATTCTCTCATGTAGACACATGTCTAAGTGACCCTTAGAATCCCTTTTCTTGACCTCCCTCCCAAAGGCTATATATATGCATTCTTTTGGCTTGTTTAGCAACCTCTGTTACTTATTGGAAAAATTATGAATAGATTTGTACTTAAATAATTCCTAAAGAAATATACAAGTTTTATTTCCACTCATATGTTGTAATTTTAAGCAATGACTTAAATCTTGTCGGTCTAGTCTAGTGAAAGATTATATTTTCTAGCTTGTAATCTTGATGGTCTACCAATTTGTAGAAAATAGATTATTTTAAGTCTTTACTAGTATTATTTTCTAAGTGTAGAGATATCCTAGAAGTGGTCCATGATAGTCTCCCTCTTTTAAATCATTCATTCCCTTCTTAAGAATCACATACCTTCTTAAATATAACATATGAAACATTAATGTAGTAATGAATCCTAAGTTATGTGTCTTGTGTGAGAAACACCTTGTTTATCTTTAGGTAGTGGTTTCAGTCACTTGGAAGGACATTATACATTGGTGCATCATCACTTGGTTTCTTAGTTTTTTTACTTAGCCCTTTTAATACATAATTGTCAAGTTAGAGAGAGAGCTTTAAAGCTGTAGCAAGGAGATCTAGCCCCTTATTTAGAGATTCATCTTAGTGAGATTATCACCCACAGTAAGAGAGATGCTACCATTGTGCCACTTGGATGAGGAGAGTGAAGCATCTCCTCAAGGGTGTGAATCTAAGTGATAATAGTTTTTTGGCATGCCCAGTGGGACTATTTATCTAATGAGGTGAAGAATTATTGGTGGGTTATCAACAAATTAGCCTTTTGGAGGTATTTATTTTAACACCAATGGTGACTCTAAGTTGAATCAACTGATCAAGCAGCCCTAGTGCATCATAAAATCATATCTGGTATATATAATCCCATTATTGAGTAATATGGCCCTTATGTTCCTTTGTTTAGTTTAATCAAGCTCATGTTGTTCATGGAATCACCTCAAGTAACTCTCCTAATTATCGTTCTCCTGGTCAATCCAAGACTACTAGGGAGATAATGTTGGAGTTTGAGAAGAAAATTTTGGAGATAGATAGATTTAATGAGAAAAATAGATATCAAAAAGAGATAATATACAAGGAGGAGTCTTTTGTTTAGACAATCTCAATCCATGCAATCTATGAAGGAGAAACTAGTAAGATGGAAGAGTCAACCCACTCAAGGCAATCATCCTTGTATACCTTTTTCCATCCCAAGACAACCATATACCATAAAAAATAATCCCTCCTCTTTTACACCAAATACCTTATATAAAATAGCACTTGATCACCAAAATAAAGTGAGTCAACCTTTTATCCCATTTAATGCATCTTTTCTTATGTTAAAATAAACTACCCCTACTATTAATCCTTTTCACTTAGCAATCCATCACCAAAATATATTAGATCAACCTTCTATGGAAACAAAACACTCTAAGTTCTTGGATTGTGAGCCCTCCTTTGAATAAAGCTATCCCAATTCCTTTGGAAACTGACACATCCATCTTCAAAAACTCCTCCTATGCATTGAAAACTCTTGATAATCTTCCCCAACCTCCTCAAGCCCTTCAATCTGATGTCAAGATTCCAAGTTGGAGAAATTTCTATCATAAACTAGTGTAATACCTTGAGAAAATGAATGAAGTTGTTTCATAACATCAAGAGGAGACACATGATGTCAAGATTCAAGTTGGAGGAGTGCTCATCATAAATTAGCCCAAAAGTTTGAAGAAGAAAAGATGGAATAATCTATGCCTATTGGTTTCATATATTGGAAGGATGTTATTCAAATACCAACATAGCCTAAAGAGGAGAGGAATGAAGATATTGTCGAGACTCTTATGGATAGAAATGTTATTTTGGTAAGTCATTATCCTACTCCTCAATCCGAAATGTGTTATAATAATGGAATTTTTCCAAGATTTGATAGGGTGATTGCAAGATGGAAATAAGATCATGAAAATGTCCATTATCTTTCAAACTAGTCAAGGATGTTTCTTTTCCTCCCACCCTCTCCTTGGAGAAATTAGAAAATGTCTTGTGTGAAGATGAAATTGCAAAATTCAAGGGTAGATAATATAATCTAAGTGGAAAGGAGGTAGCATGTATATATATTTATAGACATGATGAGGTTTCATTATCTCTACTTGATGAACTTACTTTTGGTCATGCTGAAGATAGTAAACAATCCATAGTAGGTGATGATGAAGAATGTAAACATGGTGATCTCTCTTCCTTTTTGTTTGATGGATTTTCCTCTTACTTTGATGAAGAATGTTTTCCTTGTGTTGAGGAACCTATCTTGAGAAAGGCAAGTGAAGAAGAATATACTTAATTCATGACTTATCAAGGAGACTTCATGAGTACCCCCATATGTACTCACCATAGGTACCCCCCTTGGTGAACAAAAGGATAATTCATAAGCTTTTGACTCCATACTTTATGAGGAGGAAATGATCATTTATTCTTTTCTTACTTTGCAATATATTATGGATGGACTAGGAGAGGTTCTTGATCAGACTTTGGATGATTTTTTTTAAGTCATTGGAGCAAGCTATACTCCTCTTAAAAGAAGATATCAATTGGTCAAAGATGGAGAAGGTGGAATTAGAGCTCAATTAAGTATGTAAAGGAGAAACAAGTTTTCATGTTTATTATTTCAAGAGGATTGTGAATTTAAGAATGATATAGTTGAAATAATCAAGGGGGGATATCACCCTCTAGAAGGAACTCATCATCTTTTGAAAGATGAAAAAGGATCATATCATCCTAAAGTTTCTAATGAATAAGAATTCAACACTTTTGAAATCATGCTTATAGAGAGAATTGGATTTGATCATGATAAAGTGAATGGGAAGAGAAATGAAAAAGTGATCATGTACAAGAAGAGTTCTTTTCCTTGGTCAAATTATTTGGAGTTGCTTGGTTCCTAATGAGCATCATGCCAATAAGGTTGGAAAACTTTGTGAGAAGCATGGAGGTAGCAATGATAAGAGACAAAAGGATTCTTGACTCATCAAATCCTTCATGCCATGAAGTGAGAGTATTTTTAATTTCCCCTTTGATCCAGGAGGGGGAACAACATACTTGGTTAGCTATACATAATTATTTTTCTTTCTACTATGTTTAGTTCCCCTAAGTTCTTAGTAGCATAGGTGTATTTTCTTTGGTCTTCGTGTGTGTTTGATTTTAACCTTATGTTTTTGAAGGTGGTAACTAGTTGTCTTGTTGATCAATTTATGAATCATGGTCAAGGTTTTTTATTTATTTCAGTCCTTAGATGACTCCATAAGCCCAATGGACTGATAAGGCTACTGGTCTAGCTAGTATATAGTAGGCATACTACCCCTGTGAGTCACCAATTTGTTGACCAAATTTTGGCCCTTTAGGCCAAAATTGGGTACCCCTATTTGAAAACTTAGCCACCTAAGTCTATACCTTTGGCTAAGTCTAGTATGCAATTTTAATTTAGAATAATTGTTTAATACAAATCCCAAAACAAATGTACAAGTCTAATTCTTTCAAAAAGTTTGGTTTTGGTCTTTTACTAAAATTTTGTGTAGTAATCCTTTCAGGTTTTTTGTTTTTGACTAAAGTGTTATTTTTTTTACTTTTAATTTAGCCAAAGTGTTGAATTCTTTTGTAAAATTTGTTTGAAACAAATTTCTTGAAGATGAAGACTAATTCGTTTAGGAAAAATATCTTAACAATTTCCTTGAAGGACTTTTTTAGGCTAAGGGATCATTTTCAACTTTTTGAATGGTAGTTTACAAGTTCCAAAGGGTGATTATATAGGAAATGGTCCACTTCATTCTTTCCAAAGGATACCTTTTTTGAAAAATTGTCTCGAGCAACTTTCCTAAAGGGCACTTCAAAAAAAAGTCATCTTCAATTTTTCTAAAGGGCACTTTAATTTTTTTGAAGGGCATTTACAGGAAGGCCAAAATGTACCTTACAAAAAGTTTGAAGGGCACTTCAACTTTCCTGAAGGGGAATTATTATAAAATCAAGAGGACACTTACAAAAATTTTAAAATATCATTTTCATGGGAAGGTTGGCCAAACAAAAGTTCTAAAAGGATACTTCACAAGTTGAAGGGGTCATTTGTAAGATTTTGAAAAGATTTAATTCCTTAGAGAGATAGCATAGACACATTTTTCCAAAAAGGCACTTTTAGAAAAGGCCTGAAAGATTGTTTAGAATAAATTGCCTGTGGAATTGTCTAAAGGAAAATTATGATGAATGAATTCTTTCGAGAGAATTTTGAGGGAAATAATAAATACAAGGGAAACAAAAGTCTGAAGAAAATACCCTAAGGATGATGGCCCACAAAAATTCAATTTTAAACTATGAAAAATAGTCTTTGGTGTCAAAAGGCTCAGTAGGAACCTAAAGGTGAATATAGAGGTAACAAATGGCAAAATGTCCTAAGCATTTGGTTTAATCATAACTGATTCAATTGTAACTAATTCATTTGGTGCAATTGTAACTAATTCATTTGATGGCATGGCATAGCTCACCCACCTCTCTCCCACATGTAAATATAACTAATTATCTCATATAGACACATGTCCATGTGACCGTTAGACTCCCTTTGCTTGACCTCCCTCCCAAAGGCTATATATATGCATTCTTTTGGCTTGTTCAGTAGCCTCCACTAGTTATTGAGAAAAATTTGACCAGATTTGTACTTGAAGAATTATTGAAGAAATATACAAGTGTTGTTGCCACTCATATGCTATAATATTGAGTAATGAATTAAATCTTGCTGGTTTAGTCTAGTGAAAGATTGTCTTTTTTATCTTGTACTCTTGATGGTCTACCAATTTGCAAAAAGGAGATTGTTGCAGGTCTTTGATAGTATTATTTTCTAAGTGTAGAGATATCCTAGAAGTGGTCCATGATTATATCCCTCTTTTGAAACATTCATTCCCTTCCTAAGAATAATATGCCTTCTTCAATCTAGAATATGAAACATTGATGTAGTAATTAATCTTTAGTTGTGAGTCTTGTGTGAGAAACACCTTGTTTGTCTTTACGTAGTGGTTTAAATCAATTAAGAAGACATTATACATTCGTGTATCACTGATTGGTTTCTTATTTTTTTTCCTTAACCCTTTTCATACATAATTGTTAAGTTAGAGAGAGAGATTTAAAGGTGCATCAAGGGGAGCTAGCCCCTTATCTAGAGATTCATCTTAGCAAAATTATCACCCATAACAAGAGAGATGTTTATGTTGAGCCACTTGGATGAGGAGAGATGAGCATCTCCTCAAGGGTGTGAATCCAAGTGACAAAACAAAACATACACATGGTTAAAATTTGAGATAACATACTAGTTTATAAGTAATCATAAGTGTTTTAGTCAATCATGTCTTTGGATACTTAGATTCCTTTAGCCAAAGTCTAAATCTCATTTATGTGTATCTCTTTATCTCTCATGTTATACAAATCATTTTAACAAAAGGTGATGATATAAAGGAAAAATTAAATATTTAAAAAGTAAAATCACACTAAAAGATGTGATTCAAAGCACATTTCCATTTTATAATCAAAGCTCAATATCCATATTTGCCCTCATTATAGTGTTGAGGTCCATTGGGGTACGGTAGGCCAATATATTGGAAAATGAGAATAATAAAAAATTCTTTTGGTGCTACTACCTAAGTTCTCACACAATTATTCAATATTTTTAGTATATCGATGGTTCTATAAGAGGTCCTGATGAACAAGGAACACATTGTGGGAAGGTAGGTCAATTTTACTTTCCTTGTTTAAATAATCAACATGAGTTGATATCAATACCTCACTTATTTGCATATATAACTTTGTGTTTATTATGAATAGGATATCCTTTGTAAATTGATGGTCACTAGTCACTTAGTGTCTTTTCTATGTCCTTATTATGCCTTATGTTTCTTAATGTCTTCTCATATATGCCTACATTATGATTTTTACATTCCCTCTTTCATTTATAATAATCCTAATATTTCCCCTTGAGAAAATATTGTTTTTTTCATTGATCACTTGCCCCTATGGATTCCCTCCGTGAGTTGTAGGGTAAGACCATGGATAGGACCAGGCCTTCCTCACAAATTACCATTCCAAACATTCCTTTTAACATATTTTCCTAGTTGTTCCCACCTTATTAGTGTTCCATTTATGAGTTGTAGTGTAAGAGCATGGATAGGATTAGGCCTTCCTCAAAAAAATTTACAATACCCAAGTCACAATGAAATTACATGTGTTAAATTTGAGATAAGTAGTGATTGATTATGAGTTACAGGGCATTGGCATGCTTCCCTTATTGATATAGTATGTTTTATGATTACTTCATTGATATTTCACTTTTATCTTCTTATTTTCCAATTGCATCTATATGAATACAACCCATTTTCTTAAGTTTTTCATACTTACCAACTTGAATTAGTGTGATCAATTTAAGTTCATTTTTGCAATTGTGTTTCTCTTTTATACTTCCCAACATGATTTAGTATGATTAATTAAATTAATTGTTTTATTTTTATACCATTTGGATTTCTTATGTTTTCCATTTTATTAGATTACTTTCATACTTCGCAATGTGATATAGTGTGATTTTACTTGGTTTAATTTGATGAAAATATTTTCATGGTTTAAAAACATTTTTTAATTTCTTTTGACCATTTTGGGTTATTATAATTAGTCACCTTTTGTTATTACATATTTCCCATGATGAAATAGTGTGTAGTACATTTATTTTTGATTACTTATACTTTTCCAAATCCTTTTATTATTATTTAATTTTAAACATGCATGTGTATCACATAATGCTAGAAAAGAAAACACTACACATATATATTCCATATCATATACAACAAAAATATAAATACATGTGCTAGATAGAATATATCCATACATCAACATCTATAACCAAATACAACTCATGAGATCAAATGCAAATATCAATATATATATATATATATATATATATATATATATATATATATATATATATATATGTATATGTATATGTATATGTATATGTATATGTATGTATATATATGTATGTATGTATATATCTATGTACATATATGTATGTATGTATATATATATGTACATATATGTATATATATATGTATATATATATATATATATGTATATACATACATACATATATATATACATACATATATATATATATATATACACATATATATATATACATATATGTACATATATATATACATACATACATATATATACATACATATGTATATATGTATATGTATATATATGTATATATGTATATATATATATGTACATATATACATATATATACATACATATATATACATATACATATATACATATGTATGTATATATATGTATGTATGTATATAGATATATACATATATATACACATATATATACATATATATATATATACACATATATATACATATATATATATGTATATATGTATATATATATGTGTGTGTGTATATATGTATATCATTTTTTTTATATAATACAAGTAAAAAGTTCAAATTACATATCTCCAACTCTACGACTGGGATCCACTATGCCTATCCTCTGGCCTAATGATGCTACCCATAGATGCATAGGACAATCCCCTCTAAATTATAAGCTCTAATGAAGTGGTTTAAGATGTCAAACATGATACCTATACCTGTAATTTAGCCATCAAAGATTGAACTTATCTAAGCTAGATTGTGGTACTTATATGTGTTTCTCTCTCCTAAGCTGAGGCATTATAAGCTTGTACCTCTCCCTCTCCCAACCTTTTTAGTGACTATAATACATACCCACATGCTTGAAACTACCTCGTAGTCTCCCTCACCAATCTAAATTATCTTTGTTAGTTTAGGGAAGATAGTACCATAGGAATATATAGAGTGGTGGGGTCATATGGTGCTAGCACCTCATCCAAAATGTCATGATGTGTAGCCACAATTAGGGCTTCCCATTAGACCTCCTCTTTTGTAGGATATAAAAATAAAAAAAGATAGATATTAGATCACATATCTCTATAAATCTATCTATATACTATAACCACATATAATTAGTATTATATATCAAAGTTTAAATCAAATTTACAACATTTCTCACCAGTGTTAGTATTAACACCCACAAATTCCATATCTACTTGCATGTCGAGCATGGTCTCTTCATATTATCATACTTGAAGCACCTCTTTCATGTATTTTCTTTGTGCTACTAAAAATATACAAATCATCACTCATGCATACTGTGACCTCTCTATAGACTAGATATGTCCTAGAATAGTTGTTGGGTCATCCTACACTACCAACCTCACTTCATGATTAATAATCCATTGTTTGAATGAAACTTGAAGAAAATTTATAATAACTTGGATATTTTAAGTTTAAATAAGTATTTAAAAATGAATAATTAATCATAAATTTGTAGGAAGTATTAAATGAATTCTCTTATTCCAACACAATGTCTTAGCAAACTTGGTATTTTAGGAATTTTAGAAAATTAAGAAAAGAGGGTCCCCATTCTGGGAATAGGGAGTAGTTGAGCATAAAAAATATATAAATAAAATTTCAACACAAAATATGAACCTTTGAAAATGGGTTAGTAAATTGGGTTGGATAGCCACAACCACTCCTCAATGGCTGACTAAACACTACCTACATTCCAATACTTTGAAGAGGGATCAAAATGTATATGTTTCTCCCACTTATGTGTGTGTGTGTGCAAAACATTATGATAAATCTAGAATAGAATGAAATGTTTATGTTTTGCACTTGGAACCATGAAACTTTGACTTACATGAGTATTAATAATTAAATATAGGGTTTCTCTTTTGATGGATATTCAGATATGTATGCCTTCAAGATTATATCTCAATAGAGTTAATTTAGTTTTCAATGTGATTTTCAAGTAGTGACCAAGTGAGCAAGAAGTTTGGCTTGATTTTTATTTATATCCATTACTTTGATATATCCTACTAATATCAACATATGAAACATGTCTAGGTAGACCTAATGGAGACATCCCAATTTGAAAATTAATTATTGAGTCTTCCTAGATTCTACTAGTAGAAGCAAACATTTGTAGTAAATCCAATCATATAAGACTATTTCTCATATTATCTTTGGAATAAAAATCATTAATCTGAGATACATAGATGGTTTTTATAATATTCTTTAGTATTCTTTCACAAATTAGGGTGATTTTAAATATGTGTATCTAGTAAATAGGGTTAGTTGAGACAACATGTGGGTATACGGATAGGGGAAAGTGTGCACAAGATTCAAATGTGTAAACAAAGTCCAAGTATGTAAAATTAATCCAATTTTAATTTTTATTATGTTTTATATTAAAAAATTAGGTATATATAGGTTTTAATTAAATAAAAACATAATATCATACTTCAAAATGTCTCTATGTGCGATGTTAATCAACTTATTGCTTCATTAAGTTCTATGGCATTAAAAAAAATTCCATGAGACTATAGATTACCTATTATTTTTGTTAAACATGGTATTCAACTACCCAAATATTTGGTTTATCCCTCACATAAGAATTGATGGTGGTTAGTACACATAAAATGTATAAATTTTGGATGAATTATGGAAATAAGTTTTATATTACCATTCTACTAGTGGTAATCATTAAAAGCATCTTTCTTATTATCTAGAGAAAAACATCAAAGACATTCCTCCAAAAAATTGTTGACCACCTCAATTTTTCTATAAAAATGGGGATTATATGACAAGCTATGAGCTATATAAGTACCAAGCAATAAAATATATCATACCAAAAATTACCGGTAATTATATGATCATGATTAGTTACTATGATCTTTATGGTCCCATTTATATTTTGAATTATGACCATAAAAGTTGATTATACTAAAATTACTACAAAATGATGTGATAAATCCCGAAAATGGGTATATTTGGTGAGTTTATCCATGAAAACTATGATAAAATTTTCCCCTTTAGAATTTTAAAGCCCTGTGATTAAATCCATGGACACCCCTCCCACTTATGGATAGAATAGAAAATGTATGTATATGACCTTAGGTGTTAATTTACTCACCCTTGTTTTTTTTATGCACCATGCACTTGTCAACAAAAATCTGGACTTCCCCTTTGATCCATTGTAAAGATATTTCTTTATTGATTCCATGATAAGTGTTCAAGAACCCTAAGTACCCACCAACTGGTGAGTCATTATCTTCACAAGATTATTTTACTTAAGGGTTGAGGTCTTACACAAACATAGTTGATCCTTATACATAAAGTGTCCCATTTAAATACAAAATTTTATAACACACATAGTTATTGTTTGAGATTATGAACTAGAGTTTTTGTATTTATATCACTCTCCCATTCTAATTTTACCTCCCCTATCCAACCTACCTATGATATTGATACAACACACAAAAGTGATTTTTTGGATTCATATTTTCTTGATATTGCATCAACCACTAAATTATCCTTTCCTTATTTGTATATGATCTCAAATTAATATTACAATATCTTTGTGATTCACTTTATTCTTCTTTTGATGATAACCTATGCTCTAAACTTTTTGAGACTATCATGATTTGACTTCAACTTAAAGTGTCTTCCCATCAAATAACATCTTTATTAGTTAATACCATGAATTATATCCATCATTCCCTTCTCATAAATATATTTCAACATATTATTACCCTTGATTTGACTACTTTGAAAATAAATAGGTCATTCTTATTGCATGAGTATTACTCCCACACCATACCCCAAATCATCACACTCAATAATGAAAGTTTTGATAAATATTTGGGTAGATATAAATAAAATGGTATACATGGCCTCCTTAAAAGTCTCAAATTCCTTGGTGTCTACATCATTATAATTTAAATAATCCTTCTTAAATAAACTTATATTTAATGTTGTTATGTTATCATAATTTGTTAATAACTAGAGATAGTAACTAGTGATCCCTAAGAAGCCATGTGGGTGCATGAGGGTTTTGGGAACTTTCCATTTTATCATGTAATTTATCTTATGAGGGTATATCTTTAATCCTTAATGGGAAATTTTTTTATCCAATTAATCCACCACCTTTACTCCAAAATCACACTTAGAGGGTTTGGTGTACAACTAATCAAACTTTGAAGTATAGATGGTGATTTCATGAGGCCAAAGGGTATCACCATAAATACATAGTGGCCCTAATGGATTATTAAAGTTATAATATATATATCCTCATATTTTATTATACTTTTATGATATCTTGAGAAAATATACAATTTTTAGAAGTATACAACACCATTAAACTCATTTCTCAAATCATCAATTATAAGAATTAGAAACTTATTTTTGGTGGTGTAATTTTGAGTTCCCTATAGTATGGACACATGCAGAATGTTTCATAATTATTGTAAACCATCATGATTAGAGATAGATAAACACTATGTATATGCTAAAAAATATCCTACCTCAATCATTTTGAGTACCATCTTCTCAATATTACTCTTATGTTAAATTGTTCACCTAAATGTTCAGATGTTTGGTAGTTATATACCTAGGACAAACTAAATGGCATGATCATGATCCATTTTTGGTGTTAGTGATATTAAGATATATTTAAATAATATTCAGCACCCCTCTAAAATAATGTGTATATATAGTGGTGTAGGCAACTTTATTGGTAGTGGTTCTAAATTAAAAAATTGTGCCACAAAGCCATTAACTCCCTTTTTAAATAATATTTTCCATCTAATGAGAGATAACTATGTCAATTTTGAATGTATCACACAAAATTAAAATGGCCTTCTTTTTTAATGAAAACCCATGAATAAATATTGGAAATTCAACTCATTTATTCTCAAATTAGTATCTGTTAGACTCCAAGCACAATGTCTACGCCACCCATGGAAATGTCAAAAATAGGGTAATCTAGTAGGTTGTCTCCCATGGTGAGTTTAATACTATGATATTTCTCTATACAAATGGCTATATAGCCACCTATAATCATAACTTAAAAAATTGGATTTGGATAAACAAAATAGATCAAGTAAAAATCTAACTTATTGTTGATGAAGTTGTAGGTAATTCTAAATTTAATTGATACTATCATTTTATTTTTTTCTAAGAAAAAAATACCATGATTTTTTTTTTTGGTTTTTAATTCTTTAAATTGTATGGAAAAAAATAACTAGTTATGTGTTTACTATTATATCATATAACTCATTAACATGCTCTAACTCTAATTATTCATCCTCTTCATCATCATTAACATATTCAATTTATAGAAACTTCTTTTTCAACACATTTATTGTCACAATAAAAACATTTTTTATTATCCATTTTAAAATGTGTAATTTGACAAATATTTATTATATTGACTTATGCACACATATATGAATCTTTTTCACATTATTCTATATATATCCATATATTCTCTCAATCTTATTGATTTATTGTTACTAAAAAACATGATTTCCTTAGTCTCTACCTAAAAAATTTAACATAATTTTAATATTGTATCATTATCCTAGATCATTGCTCATGTTCTCTAGATATGTCTACATTTCCTTAGATAGTGCCACCATTATGGACCTATCCATTTAGGAAAAACATGTTTGCATGCCTTTTAATGACAATTTTCCAAATTAAAATTTATTATATGGGTCATCCCATACATTTCATATTTCAATTTGGAGAAAATTACCTAAATATTTAGTTATGTAAAAATATCAAGCCTAAACCTATTAACATATAAAACTTATCTATCACTGAAAATAATTTTGAACTTTGATAAGATCTTCATAAAATTTCTTAAATCTAAACTCTTAAAAAGTGAAATCCCTGAGATAATTTTGAATACCATTGCAAGGTCAAATTTTAGGTTGTCAACTGTAAAAAGACATAGATAGGATCGCAGTGCATGTTAGTATTACACAAGATTGTACACACTCAACTAGGTGGGAGAAATACATTAAGTTTTACTTCCCTATTCAAAATATTGGATAAATAAAATAAAAATTAGCTACATTTGGTGGTTGATGTCAACTCAACACTTCACTTTCACATATTATCCATGTTTTACCTTTTTTCCTATAGTGCAAGATATGGTTTGAATAAATGGGAAGGATAACATAGCGATTTGCATGGGATCAAATACATTTTTATACATAGGATACCTTAGTAGATATAGGTGCATCAGTCAAAAATATTATAGGTTAATTTAGACACATAAGATAGTTCCACACCCTAATAAATAATGTTATAATATAGAGGTATCTAGGAAGTGTAGACTTATCCAAATTCACACAAACTCTTTTTTCCATATATAGTCATTCATAGGCCCATTCCATATTTTTTTTGATGACTATAACCTAACCAAAACCTATAAAGACCCAAAATAAGTTAATTACTTCCTTATTGTAGTGTTTTCCAAAATTTTAAGTTACTTTATTCTACTAGTTACACTCATATTTGATTGCTTACTAAACATCTTAAAAAATATGATTTATCCTATTAGGGTTGCATTTTATCCAAAAATAGACATAAAACCTAAAACTATATTTTCTATCACAATTAAAACATAAACATTTTCCCCTTTTCAGATCATTTTTTTTATGAGCCAATTTGGTAAGTTGAGGGAATGATGGTACCAAAGTGATCTGAACAATGGTGTTTGTCAAAACTTCCCTTTTATTTCCCAATTCTATTTCCTCCATTGTGTAGGCCTTGATAATATAATTAGATATAGTAAATGGATTAAGCATGCCTACCTCATGTTGGATGTGATCCTTGAGTCCCCCAATAAATGGATCATTCAAGTTCTCATCCTTGATTTTATTGACATGTAAGGATATATTATAAAATTTGTGAATATAATCCTTGACCAATAGTATATGATGTAGTTTTACAAACTATGAAAAATAATTATCCATCACATAATTCAGATTATACATCTAAAATTCTTTAGTAAAAACTAACCAATTGACATTGATAGCATTTTTCTTCTTCTTTTGAGTGCACAATCATCAATACTAAACGGATTACTCAAGATCCAAATATAATGATGCCATTATTTCCTTCTATCCACATGGTATATAATTTACATAAAAAAAATCCATTTCATTGATTTATATGACCAAATATTTCTAATTGAAATTACACGTGTCCACTTTACATAGCATGCTATGAATATCTAAATTAAAACTAGTTAAGGGTGGGGTTGCGTATTTCAGCCTGTAAATGGTTGAGTAGAAGATCCACCCTAGTTGGATTGTACATTAATGAATTGAGGCTAGATTTGTATATTATGTTGAGAGTAAAATATCTGATTAAATATATGCCTAATCTCATCTAGTGACCAATTTATTTTATCCAAATATCCTTTATTGGCCATTCATTGGTAATTTAATTTTGTTATTTTTACACATTTTAATATATATATATATATATCTCTCTTTGTAATTTATTAAAAAAAACCCTTGAACTAAATATTAAATTATTTTAGACTTATTTATTCTTTATTATGTGTTTTCCTAATGTTTTAAAACCCTTATCTCGACCCTTAGTGTGTAGACCATCCATATAAATATTTTAGTATTTAACACTAAAGATAGGGTTACTGAATAATTACACCATTATGATTATCCCATATATACTAATATAATGATTGGTATATAGATCAAGGGTTTTAAAAAACCTAAAAGACTTAAAAATTAGGGTTGACATAAATATATTTTGTTGTGATTGCCTCACCAAGGCAATTCAAATGAATATTATATTGCACAAATAATTTTGAAAAAAATATAATTTTTTTTAATAAAATGAAAATAATATTTCACTAATGAAAATTTTAAATTCCTTCCAGATCAAAATTTATGTTCTATCAATTTTTTTCACAACAATAAATAGACACTGATCTTAACTAGAAAAGTGCAACTAAAAAATATTACCATAATTGAAGCTTTGATACCACTTTTAATGAGATTACTTATATAAATATAATTTATAACAATGGATATAAATATAAATTTCAATATTAGAGAAACAATAGTATATCACAATAACAAGTTAATAATATAGTAGATCCACACTAAGTATTTATAGTATAAAAAAATGTTTCAAATATATGATTGGACCACTTTGAGTAAGAAACCTACACAACATTATAAAGAGGACAAAATTGATATGACCTAAAACTAACCATCACCTTCAATATATACTCTATTCAGGCTATTACTATTCCATATGATGACACTACCACCAATATAAATATATAAAAATTATCATATCACTAAAAAAACAAATTGTTTTACCCCAATTTAGTTTTATAAACCCTAATATGATAATAACTAGTAGCATAATTCATATTAATAGATATAAAATTCAAGCATACAGTTAACATAAATTACTAAAACTAATTAAAATGATTTAACAAGTGATATATGTTAAATAGAATAAGTGAAACAAAGGGATGAATTTATATCTATAATTGACTATCTAATTATGACTTTATTCTAGTAGTGGAAAATAGACTAAATTAGGCATGTGATTTATCTGGTTTAAAAACTATGTTTCTATATATGTAGGGCTAGTTCCATTAGATCTAGGTTAGTATCAATTATTGATACTAACATGTGTTGGTTGATAATTACCTATGATAAAAATAGGATATGTGAACATACATTCACTTTTGATTATCTATAAAAGCTCTATATGTGTGATGTTTAACCCTAATGGTGTGCGAAACTCTAAAAAATAACCTGTTTTAACTTGAAACCCTAGGTGTGTTTGTGATTGATAGAAACCTACAAAACTAGGAAAGTTTAATGGGTTGAGATGGTCCATATCACCCCCACTTGATGATTGACTGCTACTTATGTATATCATAATTTGAGGAGGTAAATCAATCTAGACATAGTTCTCCTATCTAATGTGATTGTGCAATTATGTTCTTTCACTATATATATGTAGTTAATGATTTGGATTTGATAATTTACAATGATTTCTTTGCATTTGATTTATTATTATTTAGACTTATCTTATAACTAATCCTAGTGATTTATTTTTAATTTGGGAAGAATAGGGCATATTTTCTCAATGTTCTTAGTGTATATATGTGTACCAAATAAGTTCCAAGTCCCATTTTCAAGCAAGGCCTTGATTTTCATATATGATTCTAATTGGGTAATTATTCATACCACCAATACACTAGGTATATGGGTTTAACCTAAGGAAATATTTAATTTTAAAAAGTATTCATTGCTAGGATATGGTTATTACTAATAGGTCTAGGTCATTATCAATTAACAATACTGATCCAACCTGATGGTAGCAACCCATGCACAAGAGGACTGAGCTATGTTTTAATATATGTTTATTCATGTTAATAACTAGGTTTAAAATAAAAGGTGAGGTTCATATAGGCATGTTGTAACATAAAATAATGATCAAACTAATAAGGTAGGATGTAGGTGTAAGATAATGGTAGGTTAGGACCTTGTTTGTGAATGTAAGTCATGTGTGGTAAATGTATGTCAATATTATCATTATCATTTAATTAATACCAAATTTTTACATCTATAAATTATACCCTTTCATTATAGTAATGTAAATAATATATTAAAATTAAAAAGTATAACTAAAAGTGTTTAATGCACTTTGTCGTTGTTATGGATTTCTAATTATACAATTCCATGAATCTCAAAACATGAAACAAATATGTAGTATTTGATGTCCATGGATCGATGTTTTAAATATAAATATTATTTTTTAAATTTAAATATTAAGGGAGGTGTACATATATGTGTTTCTGAAAACCATTTTTTCCTTGAAACTTGTTGGAGATGATGTTTCCTTGTTGAAACATTAGATAGCTTGTGCTTCCTTACTAAAGCACATGTATTATAGGGTGGTTATGATAAAATTTGTTTAATTACATATGCCCTTAAGTTATAAATATAACATGTTAAAAAATTCATAAATGTGTGGATAAGTACTTGAAATAAATACACAAAGGGGGGGGGGGGGCACAAGATAGGTTGCTAAAATTAAAATTGAATCAACCACTATAGATGTCTTATATATTTAATTATATAGTTTCACTATAGTTCATTTAATTTCACTCCATGTAAAACAAAAAATCATGATCAAAATGTAATGAAAAATGTTAATTCCCCCATCATGACCATAAAAAAATTATATATTTTCTCTCATGTTTTATCAAGTTCAATTAATGTAGAATAAATGCATGATCAAAAGAGATTGAACAATGTTCTTGTCCCCACTCTGACCTCATACATTATAAATGTGAAATAAAATGATAAAAATTTATCATTGAACTATACATTTTATTATTATGTATGTGAATGAACCTATATCATTACTCATGGATTTGAAAGTGTGTATATGTGCTTGAACCAGTATATCACCGCTTGAATTTATACCAATTGATAAATAATGTTATATATCCATATGATAACTCTAAGAACCTATATATAAATTGTATATGTATGTGAAAATTTATAATTATCCTTCTTATAAACTATGTACATATTTCCATGTATATGCACACAAATGTGTATAAATGTGTAAGTAATCCTTTGTAAAGTGAGTGTCATGCATGGTGCATGCCCCAATACTTTATACTAATGTCAAATATCTATTATTTAACTAAACCATCTTATATCTAAACCTTTAAAACTTTTAAATATATATTTTAATATAATTTATGTTCATGGATGGTTATATCTCTATGAAAATCCCACCATAATGCCCCCATTTTGAGATGAGGGATATATCATGTAAGTCACTCATCTCAAAATAAGAGTTAACTATAACTCATGTCATGTATGAATATAATATCATTTAAAATCATGTGGAGAGTATATCCATAGTAAAGTATATGTCAATAAAGGCATGTATGTAACATATGTAATGCAGTGAATATAAGTGTCAATCTAAATGGATGTATCAATAAAGCACATAGTTGTAACCATCAATAAAGAGATATATCAATAATACTGCATAGTAAATGTGAATGATATTAATCATGGAGCAACTCAATGGTAGTAATCTCATCAAGATCAAGTGTTAGTGTCACACATAAGGCCAAGAACTACATATAAGTGACATAAATATGTCACATCAAATAAGCATAAGGACCACATGAAAAGAAAATAAATATGTCACAAAAAATGAGGCTAAGAGCCCCATGTAAGGGATATAAATGTGTCACAAAAATACAAATCCAATGGCCATAAACAAGGGACATAGATATATTTCAAACAAAGCAAATAGGTGACTTATAATAGACAAACACCGACTAGCCAATCATGTAAGAGAGTAACAACATTAATAAATTATATTAAAATTAAATACTAGTCCACACCATCCATATCTATCAATGTCACACCATAGTATAATAGCATATCCATGTAACATTGTGTAAGATATGAGTGGCTAGGTAGACATGTAAATGATTTAGATAGCTCAACATGGTATAAATATAACTTATAGTAGTGAAACTTGTGGAATAAGATCCACCATGTATCAACATGGCTAATGGGTAAAGTAAAGTCTAACATCTATATGTCCATGTGTAACTTGTATGTAATACATCACACTCATACACTATGAAATGCATGTGTGTAGGAAATGAATATGTAATCTACCAAAATTTAAAAAAATAATGTATGTAAATAGTTTAATATAGTAATAATTCCATTCTTAGGTATCGATTTATTATTTTTTGAATATTTTTAATTATTTTGTGCTTGATTTTTTATATTTTTGAAATATTTGAGATTAGTGATAATAAATATTTGAGTAAGTCATCTTCATCAGGTTAAATTTAATATCACCTTTTTTTTACCTGATATTATTTAATTCCATTTCATCTTATTTTTCTTATTATATTTCTAATTGTTCAAATTTTGTACATTCCACCATCTCATAAGATTATTCTTTCTTATGGTAAACAATGTTTTCATGTCAAATCATGATTATGCTTCCTACTTGTGAGAAGGTGAGGTAATAATTGGTTTGATCCATTGTATCATGATTCTACTATATACATTATTATCCTAGATTAAATGACACACAATAAGCAGGAGGCAAGACCCATGTGTGTGTATCAACCATTTTTATCCCTCAAACTATTGGTAAAATGATATATCCAAGGAGTTCTTTCAAATGCATGTTGTGTTTTAGTTTATTAATGGTCCATCCCATATATAGTAAACCTATGATATTGCATATGTCTTCCAATTTATTTCCATTAAATTGATTTTTTATAGTAATCACCTTCCATTTAAAAAATAATGGTCAATTTTTTCTATCAAGGATTTTTTTTCTCTTATACTTGTAAATGGTGTCATTGCATAACTTGATGCAAGTGGTTCTTTTTGATTTTTTATATATATATATATATATATATATATATATAAGTTATACATTTATTATCGTATATTAAATTCTTATCTTGTAGTTTATCACAATTATATTTGTCAAGTTATGTGATTCTATGATAAACATAATATCATTTGCCTATTTTATGTGAGATACGTCCCATAAATCAATGTATAGTAGATG
The DNA here is from genome assembly GCA_037957365.1 of Torreya grandis. Lineage (NCBI taxonomy): Eukaryota > Viridiplantae > Streptophyta > Pinopsida > Cupressales > Taxaceae > Torreya > Torreya grandis. The sequence continues at coordinate 657,582 of JARHVA010003635.1, read as the reverse complement.
GTAATGTGATAAAATTATGATCAAATAATATTTTAAATGTTTTTATTGGTTTATATTGAAGACTTGTTACACATGATGGTTTTGGATATTTTGTGGATGTTATTTACTAAAATGTGTGAATCTTTCTTTGTATAAGTCATGTTTGATTTAATGTCTATTATGTTGGTATGAGATAGTAATGTAGCTATTATTTACATTTATAATGTATTTATGATATATCATCAGTGTTCCTTTACTCCCAAATATTGTACATAATTAATAATTTATTATATGTCCCTTTTTTTTATATATGAATCATCTCAATATCATAAAACTCTAATAGGCGTGAATAGAGTGTGAGATAAAATTCAACTAAAGGATTGAAGTTTAACTTATGTAATTGATCATTTGTAATATTTGACATGTCAATATAATAATCACTATCATAATAATATGTGACCATATAATCTTTTTATTCCAAATTCACCAATAAAATATGATCATGAATAAGTTTTGATTTCTTTGTATTAGTATATTGAAAAATTGCATTCTATATTATGATTGGTTTCTTGTAATTTTTAGTACTTGATTCACCACTTCATATATATGATTTTGATATACTATAATAGGTTCTGATGGATGAATTACGGTATGATATTACATATGTTATTTTTTTTTGTCCTGATTATTATATTGGGTTATATTACAATATTTGAAAGGGTTATTATCTAGTAGTTGTAAATAAGAATAGACTTAATGCATGAATTTGATACATATATGTAATGTAGATGGTATAACTTATATATCCTATATGTAAGTTTTTACCTAGATAAGGTTATAATGTGTATCATGAAATGTGAATTGAAATAGAGAATACACTTTCATTCATTGTAATGTCACATCCATGGAGACTATGTCAAGCAGTAGCCATAACCCATGATTTGATTTAGTAAAAATGTGATTTTTTGTTTTCATTTTTTTTGTATCATCCCCTAATGAATGTAATAATAATATGTTTCAAACATTTTTAGTCTATTTAGTGTCAATGATGACTCTTTTGATGAGATTATATGCTATTATAAATTGGATAAATAGTGTATCATATTTTTCCATTGTACATTTCATATTTGTGCTATTTTTTAATTTTATCTTTATGAAATCATCCTAAGTAATAATATTTGAGTATTGGACATATGTTTATCATAAGATTCAATATGAGCTTCTTATGTTGATATTATGAAATGTATATGAGTATGTGTCTTTGAATTTGTAATTTCCTTAATAGTTTTTTATTCTACTATGTATCCAAATCCTTTTTATCCTTTTTAAGTGGATGTTTTAGTGGGATGAACAATGTATTGTGAATTTTTACTTATCCTCTTCCTTCATATCACATTTTATATAAATAATTTATCCATAACCATAATGAGTCTAATTTGTGTCATTTGTTTTGCAAGTAATTTCATTACCAAGTGTTTGGATTTTGAGAGTCAAATATTCACTTTTTCCAAATAATATTACATATATTACTCCTTAGATCATATTTATCTACTAGACACCCCATACTTTTTAGCATAGTGGTAGCATGGACATCCTTTGAGGGAAAGTATTTCACCACCTTTAATATAGGTGGAATAAAATATGGAATAATCCATATTATAACGGTGGTAAGGTTTTGGGTATGCCTAGGCATATGAATTTCAAAAGACCCTAGAATACCAATGAATACAAGTAATTATATGACCCTTAATATAAAAGGGGACATAAATGAATAAAATTTAGGTTTTAGAAAAACTAAGGCTGAAAGTTGAAATCCATATAGAGAAGGGTGAAACCCTAAATAAAGTTTAAGGTTTGACATGGTTTGATAATTGTAAATGTTTACTAATATGTTTTAACCCAATTTTGTTTTATAAAACCTAATAGGATAGAAACTAGTAGAATAATTTAGATTAATAGATATGACATTCAAGCACATATTAGAATGTAAAATATTGAATAGATTACAATTATTTAGAAAGTGGCATATGTCAAATATGTAATTATAAAAAAGTATGTTTGCTTATATTTCTATTTGACTATTTGACTATGATTATGTTTTGGAAGTGGAAGATAACCTAAAGTAGGCATGTGATTCATCTAGTTCAAGCATTATGTATCTATTTGTGTAGGGTTAGTTCCATCATATCTAGGTTAGTATTGATTAATGATATTGACCTATGTTATTTCATAGTGACTTGTGCCAAAAATAGGGTATGTGACCATATGGTCACATTTGCCTATCTCTAAAATCTCTACGTGTGCAATTTCAAACCTTAATGATGCATAAAACTATATAAATAAACTTCCTTCACCTTGAAAACCTAGGTATGATTATGATGGATATAAACCTATACAAATTAAGAAATTATATTAGGTTAAGATTACCTTAATCACATTCATTTGATGATTGACCAATGACTACATATTTTATACTCTAAGGAGGGAAATCAAGAAACACATAGGTATCCCACCTAGTGTGATTGTGAAATTATGCTCCTTCATTGTGTTTATGAAGATAGTGATATGGATTTATTAATACATGGAAATTATTTCTTTGACTTGGATTTTGTATTCTTCAAACCTGGATTGTGACTGGTCATACTGACTGATTTCCAATTTAGGAATAATAGGGTAGATTATCTCAATGTAAAATAGTGTATATAAGTGTATTAGATAAGTTATAAGTCCCCTTTTCAAGTGAGTCATTGATTATATATATATATATATATATATATATATATATATATATATATATATATATGAGTTTAATTGGGCAATTTATCATGATATAGACATGATATGTGGATGGATTGACCCTAAAAAATGATTTTATTTTAAAAATAAGCTATTATTGGGAGAGGGTCAATACTAACAAGCCTAGGTCATTATCGACTAATGATACTGACCCATCCTTGAGGTAGTAAACCATGTACTAGCTAACCAAACTATGGATCTAAATATGTTTGTGTAGGATAGTAAGTAGGTTTGAAATATATATTTAGGTTATTATAGGTGTGTAATAGTATAATAGAAGGATCAAACTCATAAGGTAACATGTAGGTGTAAGATAAAAGTGGATTAAAACCATGTGTGTAAACACAAGTCGTGCATAGTAAATGTATTTCAATATTGTCATTATAAAGTACTTAATACCATATTTTATTATCTACAAAGGTTATTCTAGACATAAATTAACTACACATATCCCAATACATGATAGTAGTTAAGGGTGTAGTACTAGTAGTGTCTTCATTCTATTTGTCTCCATTTGCTTCTTTATCTACTCTGGTCTCTTTCCCCATATCTTGTAAGTGAATTTATGAAAAGGTAAAAGTTTAAAATTAATTATTTTTAATAAAGTCATAATCAATTAGGAATATATTTTTCAATAATTATTTAATCATCTAATTGGTCTAAATTAGGTATTTTTTTATTTATATTTATTTTACCTTCACATCATTTATTAGTTTATGGATACTTTAAAGTATAGGATCCATATTCAATTATGTGATACATACTCACCCATATTTTAGTATATCCACCTTATGGAGATTTACCTCACCTCAAAAGATATCAATTAAACTTATGCAATTTATACACCACCCGGAGGATTTTTTTAGTGCAATTTGAGGGTATTATGATTTGTGTTTAAAATATACACTTGTTACACTTGATTTAAAAACCTCTCCATGAAAAAATTATTTTTGAATTCTTGGATATTATGGCATAATTGACATAGACTCACCATCTAACTCATCCTCATCATGATTGATAACTTGTATTTTCCTTCTGTAGTAGGATCTAAAATTTTATTATTGGTTGTGTAGAGAAATAAATTTAGTATTAGACAATTGACAACTAGAATATATTATTCAAGCCATAATCTATGAATATTACAATATGAAATAAATATATAAACAACTCAGAGAGATCCTAAAAATAAGGATAATAGTTAGTGAACCAATAAATTATTAAAACCATAAGATTAACTTAGTTTCATGGTAAATCTATGTGATTAAAAAACCTATCATAAATAAAACATAGTGTTTATTTATCTAGATTATTAATCTAACACCCTACCTTAATGACTAAATAAAATATTTTGTCATTACTACAATAAAACTATTAATTACACATAAAAAATTAACCCAAGGTGTTTTCCTATTACCATTACAATAATGAATTCAAATGTCCTTTTTGTCTCCAATCCATCTTACTAGAGTAGATGGGTAATGAGACACTACAACTGCCAATTAGAATAGGAAATGGTGATGAATATTGGGTTTACTAGGTTATATTGTTCCTAAAAATTTTCTCATGTCTTGGATGTTAATTTTTTTACCTATTTGTTATATTTATCATTTCTAACAAAATTTTAGAATATACATCAATATTCAAAAACATAACATATCCCTTAAGGGATATTTTTGTGTCGAGTTATTGAAAACCCAACACCTTCTAATTTCCATTATTGAATAATTTTGGGACATTTATTATTCATAACACTCTTATATTTTTTTATATATTCCCCATCTTATATCACCAACCTTCATGGAAAACTTCCACTTTGGTTTGACTTTAGCCTTTGAACTTGTGCTTGTTTCCATACCAATGAAATAGTGGTAAGATAAACATTTACCTGCTCTTTATCTTACACCTTATGTTTTCCTAACCTTAGATATTACCCTTATAAAAATTAAGGTAATTAATATTTCATCATGATATGGTACCACTTAGTAATTTATGTTGGTCTTATTGATTTGATTATGAAGAGTGAGAAACACTCTTTTCACCACTAGAACTTGATCAACTCTTCTAGATTTTCCATTTTTAAAACTTATTAAAATTTAGTACCAAAAATTGTTATATAAAAATCATCACCATGTAGAAATATATTACTATTAGTATATTTACCATTATTAAAAAATAATGGTGTATACACTATACTTTTAAACTTTATCATTTATTAATGTTTTCTCTCTTATAACAACTTGTCAAGTTTCAATATCTTTGAGAGCATGCCTTAAAGGGTGCCTCAAGAAAGTGGTGGGTAGAAAAATGGTGATTAAAAAGAGACATTTTCTCTTATTAATACCTACATCCATTCCATCTTCCCAAAATTTTATCACCTTAGCTATCTCATTCCCTCTGGTATCCTCCCACTATGTCAAGTCCTATATTTTCCTACTATGTTAGCCTCTTCGATTTAGTTATAATTATTATCCATCACATTAAAAAATAAATTAGTAATATTTATGTATTTTTGAGCATTTATGTGTATGCTTCATAACTATGTCAAACTAGTTGACCTAATTTTAGGTTTGTCAGCTTGCTTTAGACTAAATTGAGTTGGTCAATAACATTGACTAAATATCTAGGAGGAATTAGGGTAATTCACTTTCATCCCTCTTAATGGTTGTGAATTGTTGATAAATTATGCAAGTGATTATGATATTTCCAAATTTATCAATAAATATAGTGTCAAATTTATTCCATGAGGTAATACAATTATCATGAAAATTGAAGAACCATTCATATGCAGCATCCTTGAGTGTAAATGGAAATAACCTACATGATACATATTCATGGATAAAATTTAACAATATTAAAGTATATTTTAAATATTTAAAATGTTCTTCTATCATTACAACACTAGTTGGACTAAATATTGGCAAGTCTTTTTTAGGATTACGTGGTAAGTCATGAACTACACCTTGTATATTGATGGGGGAACTTCCAATCCATGCCATATCTAGATGAAGATTCAACATAGGAACCCATTTTAAGGGTGAATATGGTATATAATTGGAATTCCTATGCTTTCCTCTATATTTCCTAGTTCTTATATGGGTTTCTAGCTCGATTAAGGGTTCTCTGGTCTTTGAATGTGATCTGGTCCTGATCCTTGGCAATTCTAGCTTTAAGATTAAAGATCCTATTTGAAATATTGTGTGTCAAGTTATATTTTAAAAATAAAAACAATAAACTTACACACTAAGCCTATTTTGTAAATATTTACTCATAAAGGGACAAAGGACATTGATCTTTGACTAAACAAGCTCAAAGATTTGTTGAATTATGTAAAGATGACCATTATTTGCAACCTATTACTTAAGTAAACTTGAGATTCATAAATAATTGTCAATATTCAACCAAAATAAGTTTTCCTAATCTCAAATACCATTAATTATTGAAAATTAAAGATATATTTACTATAATTTAACCATTTCTTTATATAAAACTAAGATCTTTGACATACAAAGCAAAAATATAGGTGGGAAACCACTTAAAGATCAAGGATCATTACATTTAGAGTGAATAATCACTCATAAGGGTTAATAATCCTTCAAATTTAACATAATAAATATTATAATTGATCACATGACCCTCCTTGTAGTGCCAACGAAGCTCTTTCTCCTTTTGATGATTCTAACTACCTCATAGGTGCTCTTAGTGTTGATGAACACTTCTCATTTTAGGATTTTGAGGATCTAGGGAATGAGTTGTAGTTTGTGAAAATTCGGGATGTCTATGGTGGAATAGAAGTAGAGTGTGAGATATGTCCATAATATTTGTTTAATTTGGTGGTTGGGAGCCACCAAGGCCTTGTATATTTGAAACTTTATGATATTTATGATCCACAAACTAACCTAGGTGGATATTAAAAATGATCTTAAACTAAAGTGAGCTTTGATAAAGAAAATAAAATAAAGGATGGTAAGGTAGAAAAGAAAATGTGATTGTAGGCTTCCATCTCAAATATCACGACAAGGTTCTAATTGGTTTGAGCATACATGAACCAATGTATGATGTAAAATAGTATGAACCTAGATCTCATCATAAACTAGGCAAACATCAAAGGAAATATAGAAATCACAAGTAAGAAATAGATTTAGTTTAAAGAATTTACTACTATAACATGAATAGCATGAACACATCCAAATCCATAGCAAATGAAATGAAGTATACCTAAGATCTTTCAGCTAATCTAGCATAACACAAATTAACAAACTTATGACATAAAATGTAGCTCAAAATGCAAATAACCATTCAAATCTAAGACACTAAAATGTAATTCAGAGATAACATTATCTTTTAACACACTATTCAGACAATCTTTTTAGAATTCCTTAGTTGTATTAAAATGTTTTCTTGTATACAATTGCTCAAAGTCCCTCTGGTAAACCCTACCTATTTATTGAGAACATAGGTGGTGTACTAGTTATCCTCTTAAAACATTCATATGTAAGATAATGATGGTCATCCTTCATATGAATATTATAATACACATGACCTCCACATCAAATTTGACAAATAGAACTAATATATACTAACATACTAGAATATATGCATTATAAAAGAATATTCTTTTCAATATTACATTGGTGGGTCCTCTTGGCTATATTTTCTTGAGGATGTCCTTTAACCTAGTGTGTTGTTCTTGAATCAGCTCAAAATCTACCAAAGGTTTCATCAAACAATATTTTTCTTTATCCGTTAATGTATTGAATTATTTATCACTTTTGGCCATGAGTTCTTGGATGCATTATGCCTCTAAAATCTACCTTCCTAAGATAAGGATGATGTTAAGGACCTTCTGATTATCCTTGATAGACTGACCTTGGGTCTCTTTAATGTTCTAGATGAAGACATTAACTCTTTGATTGAATTATTCATCATTTTTAAAGCCCATGGTAGTGGGTTAAGAGGGGTTTGCCAACAAGGTCTCCAAGAGCTTCTCCATTCTATCTATCAAGCCATTGTCCTCCTTCATGAAATTGTTGAAACTATTATACCAAGTGTTTAGGTACTATATTTTATCCACAATGACTACTAGGAAGATGTTCAAATTTCCCAATTTGATGATTTTGATGTCTTGGACCTAATTTATAGTATGCACATTGATTAATTTAGTTGTCTAGTCTCTGGAGTTCTATCATTGAATGATTAATGCCTATGCCATCTTAGCTTGATGGTTTAAGGCACTTAATTTAATATTCATGGTCTTTAATCATTCAAATATGTCAATAAGAGACTTAATTAAAATCTTCAATATTTCTTAGGGACTAAAAGTACAACCTATGCTTCCATGTCTTGCTTCTCCTTTTCTAGGTTGATGATTCTTTGTTTCATTCCCTTGACCCCTGTTAAGGTCATTGTTGATTACGCCTCAACCAAAATTCATATTTCCTCTTTATGGATGGGGTGCTCCCCTACTATTTTCCCTTACATAGGAGTTAGACCCATAATAGGCTACACTCTTTTGAAGGTGAACTCCTTAGTGCCTATAGTGGCCTTCTTTATTGTTACCTTCTCTGACCTAGTTATGTTTAGATTATACTGCATAATGGCTATTGGTTTAAAGAATTTGGGTACCTCTGGGATCTCAATCCTAGTACCACTTGATGCTCTAAGATCCTTCATTCCTTTGCCACTCTCTTTAGTTACCTCAACAATAATCCTTTCTTTATGTTCCTTCATGAGCTCTCTAATCTAGGGTTTGATATCATCATGGGTATCAATACTTGTAGTGTCAGTATGTGCCAATTAATGTGACCAAGATGGAATCCTTTTGAGCTTTCCATATATGAACTAGTTAGGGATTATAGGTCCATGTATGGGAAACTCATCACTAAACAAGTTAACCTCACTAGGAGGATGGGTCCATGTCACTTTTAGCCTTTTATAGGACTTAAGAATAAGGATTATCTCTGCTTCCCTTTTATTTTGTGAGATAAGGACTAAATCTAAAGCTATTTGCTTCCCTTTTCCATCTCACCTACCTTGGGTTCTTCAACTTAGGCCAACTTAGCTATGGCTTCCTCAATTCCTTCATCTTCTTGATCTAACCCATAGGTCTCTACAAGATTTTTGGAGAATTATTAAACTATTTCATATGGTTTTAGGGCAATCATATCAATGTGCTCTACTAGAAAAGGTGGTCTTGGAGGTGGAGTTGATGATAGACCTTCTCTTGGCCTTTCTTTTAAATTACTCTCACTAGGTCCTTAAATTTAGAGCAGTTACTATTGTGGTATTCTTGGAGGTGCACTTGAGGTGGAAGGTAATAGATGATATTGGAATGGGTTGATCTACCAGATTTCTCCAATTGGATTCTCCTCTCTTTTTAATATATGCTCAAGTTTGAAGCCATGTTATTTGTACCTAGCTATCACTTCCTTAAAGTTTATAGCCTTGCTATAGAAATGGTCATATGTGCTAATATTGTGCTCATAGTCCACCTTGGTCAGCCTCTTGGATTACATTTTGGGGACAAATTTGTTATTTGGGTCCCTTTCCTTGAGGTCATTCTTTTGAAAATAGAAGGCATATCTATGTCTCAACATAACGTCTAACTATTTTTATCCATGGATCATGGTTTTTACAATCAAGAATGGAAATGATGTAAAATTCCTTTCCTCTTCTCTCTACATACATTATCAATTCCTTAGAGGAGTTGGGAATCAATTTCCTATTCAACTAATTTGATAGGGTTATAGACTGGCAATCTATATGACTAAGTCATGACTCCCTCCATCCTGATGATGGTGTAATCTATGTAATACCATATGTCACCCATGGGATCTACATATTTCTTGATGAGGGGGTACACTCTAGGCATGGGGTTCCCTATGATAATCTTAACCAAATTAGGATATATGTAATCACAAATTAATTACATGTGACCCCTATATTTAAAGATATGTAATTTTGATTAATAATGGGATATGGTAATCTAGCTATGAGAGGACCAATTATTGATATTAAAAATATGTGTGGAGGCCATCAATGAGTCTAATAGATAGGACGTCATGGTGAATTATTGGATGGTATTCCTTTTTATGCCATAGAATTATCTTCCTAAGTGGATTTTAATCAATTCTCCAATAGGTGGGGATAGCTTCTCTTCCACCATGAAATATATGTAGGAAACCCATTTGGGTTTGACATAGGTTGTGGTGGCTACCCCTGAATATATATTCAATAGGCTCATGATAATCCTATGCCTTCCCTAAATTATATAATAGGGATCTTCCCATCATGGTTCTTAGATATGTGGGTTCCCTGGTTTAACTAGGGTCTCATAATAGTGTCCAAACTATGCTTGGTTGTCTGCTCCTTGATGGTGGGGAGGTCTATATGAGTCTTTGGGAGTTTATAGTATCCATAAAAAGCTATAAGAGCAATGTATGCGATCAATTTTGACATACCTTCTCTAACTATCCAATCACCATCAATTCTATAATTGATAAACATAGGTGTGAAAATATTTGTGCAATGAAGTACCTCTAGTTTTACACCTACTAAATAAAGACCAAACAACTAAATTTCAGCCAAGTCATCAAATTTACTCTTGGTTACTATGATCCTTTGTTCATTAGAAGTGAGAGGTTGCATTTCTTTTATAATAAAAATATCTCAGACTAGTTCTTCATTCCATTATTGAGTGTCCTAGTGTCTAATTATGTGTCCCTAGAACTTCTTCCCTCATTACCATAGACAAATATAATTCTACCTCTTTTCTCCATTATTTCTAGCTACCACCATGATTCCTTAATTGCCTTAGGTGTATGACTAGTTTTTCTTTGCTCAAGATGAAATTTTAGCTTGTTTAATGCAATTATGTCTCAATAGTCAATAATTAGGGCTTTATGTTGTTATTCTAGGGTTTCTTAAAGATTTAATGGTGAAGGTTGTGGAATTCATAAATTCATTCATGTCTTAGATCTTATGGATAGACTCATTTGTGTAAATTATATCTTTTTAGGCATGGAAAATCTTTGGATTTGTCATTTAGTAATTACATGGCACCTACGTGGCCCTCCCTATGAAAATACCTTTAAAAACTAGTGGTTGGTTTTCAAATCAAGTCTTTTAATCTTCACTCTATTGGATTAGGACCTCTGATCAAACATGATTCATTTGATCTTGCAAGATGCACACATCTTAATTAGTCTCAAGTCATAATAAAACTTAGGCCTAAAATATACTCTTAAGGTTTATTTATGTTATTAAACACTAACAAACTTAGGCTAAGGTATTTTATGCTAAGTTTTCCATGTTAATACACTAGGTTCCATTTCGAAGGGTTTTAAAAAATTCCCCTTTTACCTAGGCTAAAAAGTTAGCTAAGGCTAACTTTGATGGGCTCGCTAACATCAAAAAAGTCCTTGTGGATGTTGAATGATGGGAGTGCTACTATCAAAGTTAGTCTTTATTTTTTGTCCATGCGGGCTTAGGTTTGAGTCTCAAGGTCATATTGTGTTTACAAACACAACAAATCTTCAAATTGAAATTATAGACCTATTTGAAATGACCACATCTTAGGGCTTATCAATCAAAGAATTCACACTATTGGATCATATTGGTGTAGTGAAGTATGTTAAATCAATGTACTTGTATGTGATTGGATTTGAACTGTCAGGGACTCCTTTGTCTTCACATCATTAGATCAAGATCTAAGGGTAAACATAGATCATTGGATATAGAAAAGTGCATGAATTTTAAGTCACCTATCAGTCACATATAGATTTAATTCAATTAATTAGTCCTAAGTTAATTATGTGAATAAACATGATGAACTTAAAGATAAAGTTTATTATGCTAATCCTAAGGTTAAACCATTAATGCAGTCCCCTTTGAACATAGTTAAAAGTTTGGATGAGGTTCAACATGATGGTCTAGCTAACATTAAAGATGTCCTCATGAGCATGGTTCTTCAAATTAAATCTTGTAAGAACTTTTTCATAGAAAGTGAAGTTGATGCATGGTTCTTCCTGGGTGATCTCGCATCATTAGATTAGATCTTCCAGTAAGTGAGAGTCATTGGATCTACAATTAAATCAAATTACTAAGTTAGGTCCTGATATGTATAACAATTTAGACTAAGGTTTAGATATTAAGATGGTGTTTGTATTTACAAACATAAAGACATTTAAGATTGAAGCTTAGGCTAAACAAAAAAAATCCTTGGCTATAAATGAAAGGGGCATATGGACTAACAATTAGGCAATGTTATGAAATTTAACAAAGGGGGAAAAAATAAAAAAGTCTAAGTATGATTTTATATTAAGGTTTGGTCATGTCAAAAACATGCTCGATCCCTGTCCAACATGAATTTTGATCATTTTGAATTCGGAATGAGCAAGAAAAGAATCGGGGAGAATTTGGCAAGAGGAACAGATCTTGGTGGTACAACAAGAGAAGAAGGAAAATGTGGAGGGTCAGGTTTACTGACTGATGCAGACAAAATAAGGTTTTCATCTGCTAACGAGCCCTATAGTGGGGCCGAAAACTCACCATTGAAAAGTGCGTTAGAACAGTACACGGAGAAATCAAAAGATAAAGCTGAATATAAAAAAGAAAAGAACTCTGAAAGATAGACAGGGGCCCCCCAACAAAGGACCTGGTCATCATTGTTTGGGAAAATACCAACAGGGAAATCCCTTTTCCCACTGGTGACATCTAAATCATGCTGGGAGAAAGGTGAGTTTCAAGTTTTTATCCCAGACCCTCTACTTGATTTCTCAGTATCATCCATGGAACTCACCCTAGTTGGAAAGTTTCTAGGAGCTAGACCAAATATAGATTCACTCAGATCTATGATAAAAAAGAAATGGACTGTACGCGGAGAAGTAGACATTTCACCAATGGTGAATTGTTTTTTCTCTTTTATCTTCAATTGTAAAGAATATTTGAATAAGGTTCTTAGTGAAGGGCCTTGGTATTTTGGAAAATGCACTCTTAAAATCAAGAAATGGGAACCAAAAATGGATTTATCAGACTCTTTCTTCTTAACTACCCCTATATGGGCTAGACTGCCTGGTCTTCCATTAGAATTTTGGCATGAGGACATTGTCAATGGAATTGCTAGTTCATTTGGTGATTTAGTGGCTATGGATAATGCCACGACTTCAAGAACTAAACTCCAAAGTGTCAGGATTTATGTTAAAGTGGCAGACTTGAACCATCTCCCAAAAAAAGTGGAATTAATTTCTAAGCTTGGTAAGAAAACCCAAGAGATTGTCTTTGAAGATTTGCCAAATTCTTGCTATGCATGTAAGAAATAGGGGCATTGGGTCAAGAATTGCCCCAACAGGGGTAGATCCCATCCAAGAAATTTTTAGGAAGGGAAAAATATAAAGATTCAACAAAAGAAAATATGGAAGGTAAAAGAGGACTATCGAAAGATAGGGAAGAAACAAGAAGCTTTAGTAGATCTACACACAGAAGACGATAAAATTTTTACAACAGAAGAAGATGGCGACCTGAATTTATTAGGAGCAATAGAGCCCCTATTAAAAAAATCTAGTTCCCTAATGGAAGAGAAGGGGATGAAATTAGAGAACAAAAAATTAGATCATCTAACAGAAGAAGAAGCTAATTTTCTAAACCAGAATACCCAAAGTTTAGAAAATCAACTTTTTAAGGTAAAGGATATTGAAGGATTAGAGGAAGGAGAAGTATTACCTAAAGGGGGGAATAATATAGAAGAAGGAGAGATGTGTGAAGCCCAGATGGGGGAAAAGCAAGAGGTATCAAAGGATGAAAACAACACTCTAGTGAAAGAGGCCCTAATGGCAGAAGAAAAGAAAGAGACCGATAAAAACTCAAAAAACCAAAAGATAAAAGGTGAGAAAAAGAACAATACAAAACACATGGCGATGAGAAATGACAGTGCGAAAGGAAATGGTCCTCTTAGGAGCAAAGAAGGAAAAGGATCTGAACCGCAAGCCAAATTAAAACTGGATGTAGGATCTCCAGATAAACCTGAGGAAAAATTTGCAAAGAGGAATAGAGAGATGGAAAGCAAGCACAATATAGTCGATGGAAAGCAGGCAACCCTGCCGAAATGGCTCCATAACAATAAAAACTAATGAGAATTCTTAGCTGGAATATTAGGGGGCTAAATAGCATATATAAATTAGATTTAGTTAGGAATTTTGTCAGAGAGCAAAAGCCAGACTTCCTTCTGCTCCAAGAAACCAAAAAGAGTAAAGAGAAAGCAGAACAGATCAAAGATTTTAAAAATTATACTATTAAGGCCAGTAGCTCTGAAGGTGCTTCAGGGGGAACCATGATGCTATGGAAAAAAAACCAATATTTTGGTTCTATTTTGATGGAAAGTAAAAAAAAATTTGCTGTTAAAATAACTAGTTTTGACCAAAAGGAAAGTTGGTATGTTGTAAATATCTATTCTCCCAATGCCAAGAACCAAAGGAAAAAGGTCTGGGAAACCTTCTCAAATCTCAGAAGCAAAGATTATTGTGGGTGATGGATTATAATGGGAGATTTTAATGTTCCTCTCTATGATTATGAGAAAAAGGGTGGTAATACTATTCATATGGAAGGGAGATTTGATCTCATGGAGTTTATAAGTAAAGAAGGCTTAATGGATGTGGAGCTACAAGGAATTCAGTATACTTGGAGCAATAAGAGACTTGATAATGAATGTATACAGGCCAAGCTTGATAGGGTTCTCATTTCCCTAGACTGGACAAAATATTACACTTGTAAATTGGAAGCATGCCATAGAATAGGCTCGGATCATTTCCCTCTTATTTTCACAGTGGTCAAATTGAACCAAAAAAAGAATCATCTATTTAGATTTGAAAAGATGTGGATGCAGCACCCACAGTTTGAAATCAAAATAAAAGAGTGGTGGAATATACCTATTGAGGGAACAACTCTCTTTAGAGTGGCTTCCAAGCTCAAAAATGTTAAAAAGGAAGTTAAGAAATGGAATAAGGATTGTTTTGGAAATATCTTTGAGAAAAAGAAGACTATTAAGGAAGAAATTAGTAGAATTCAGGAAAAAATTCAGCAAAACGGTTATACTTCTGACTTCCGTAGAGAAGAAAGTGAACAATTGGTTCAATACCAAGATATTATAACAAAGGAAGAAACCTATTGGAGACAAAGATATAGGGTGCAATGGTTGAAAGAAGGAGACAAAAATAAAAAGTTTTTCCATCTTTCCACTCTAAAACACAGAGCTAAAACTCATATTCAACACTTGAAAAAAGGAGATCAGAAGATAACAGAGGAAAAGGAAATAAAGGAGGAAATGCTTTCATTTTTCTCCTCCCTGATGAAGGCTGATAGAAACATCAACTTGAAAAGTCAGGATGATATCCTATGTCTGGTTCCTCCTTTGGTCTCGAAGGAGTAGAATAACATGTTATGTTCCATACCTAAGGAGGAGGAAATCTTCAAAGCAGTTAGATCTTTAGGAGGAGATAAAGCACCTGGACCAGATGGTTTTCCCATGTTATTTTTTCAAAAGCTCTAGAAACTTATTGGCAAAGATGTCAGTAATGCGGTGAAGGAATTCTTTGGAGCCAAACAGATGCTAAAGGAAGTTAATGCCACTTTTCTGTGTCTGATTCCAAAAAAGGCTGGAGCTGACAGTCCTGATCAGTTTAGACCGATTAGCTTGTGCAACTCCTTCTATAAGATAATATCCAAAGTTCTAACAACCAGATTAATTTAAGTGATCCCATCAATAATAGCTGATCAACAAAATGGATTCATCCCAGGCAGACAAATCCTCAATTCTGTAATAACAATGCATAAGAATATTCACTCCCTGTTTAGCTCAAACAATGAGGGGTTCATAATGAAAGTGGATATTGCTAAAGCATATGACAGGGTGGATTGGTTATTCCTTTCTAAAAGCCTTACTACCTTTGGCTTTGAACAAAGAGTGGTTGACATGATCAAGTAGTTGATATCTACTACTTTTATTGTTGTGTTGGTAAATGGGAGTTCGTCTCATTTTTTTAATCTGTTAAGGGGATTAAGACAGGGGGATCCTATTTCCCCTATTCTGTTTATAATTATGGCTGATAGTATGGGGTGATACTTAGGGGACTTAGTTAGTAAAGGTTTATTTAAGGGCCTGAAACCCTCTTCGCATCCTTTAATATGTTCCCATGGTCAATTTGTTGATGACACTATCTTCATGGGGCAATCTGAAGTCACAGAAGCCAAAACTTTAAAGGAAGCTATAAATTTATATTATTCTACCTCTGGACAACTGATAAAATAGAACAAAAGTGCAATATTCTTTACTAATACCCCAAGTCACAGATAGAACAAAATAGAAAAAATCCTTGAATGCTCCATAGGATCTTTTCCTTCCTCTTACCTTGGTCTCCCTTTTGGGATGAAAGTTCTTGAAGCTTTCTGGGAAGGAATTATTAACAAATTTAGTAAGAAATTAGTGGGATGGAAAGGTAGTTTTCTAAGCCAAGCTAGAAATCTCACCCTCCTCAAAGCAAGTCTTCAAAGCATACCCACATATGCTTTGAGTCTTTTCAAAATCCCCACTAAATTTGCTGAAGCTATTGAAAAAATTCAGAGAAACTTTCTTTGGTCAGGTACTGAGGAGAAAAGAAGAATGCCTTTAATAGCATGGGATAACATCTGTAAACCTGTCAGTGAAGGTGGACTAGGAATAAGGAAAATTAGAAGTATAAACACAACTCTCTTAGCTAAGCAGGGTTGGAGGGTTTATCAGGAAAATAAAGAATGGAGCAAAATATGGAAGCACAAATACTTATTTAAGGCAAAGTCACTCCCTAAATTCTTTTCTAATCCAGACATTTCCCATCCTTCTGCCATATGGGGGGCAGTCCAGGGGACTAAACATGTTTTAGAAGAAGGAAGTTCCTGAAAAGTTGGCAATGGCAAAAAGGTGAAATTTTGGGAAGATATTTGGTTAAAAGGAAAACCTTTGCAAGATGAAATCCAAGATAAAGATGTTATAGACTGTTGCAAGCAAAGAGTGGGAATAATGGTTAACCAATACTGGCAGAACAACTCCTGGGTGAACCTCACTGACTATGATCAAGATTTTAAGGATATTCAACTATCCCTAAATGCTATATCTCTATACCCTAATCTTGAAGATAAGATTGTTTGGCACAATGAGCCAAGTGGATAGTTTAAAGTTTCTTCCATTTTCACTTCAAAGGGAAATGGCAAAAAACCACTATGGATGAAGGCCTGGATCAAGGGGCTCATCCCTAAAATCAAAATCTTTTTCTGGACCCTCCTCCAAAACAAAATCTTAACTTTGGACAATTTATAGAAAAGAGGAATATATATTGTGAACAGGTGTATTCTTTGTAAGAAGGACCTTGCAGATAGAGATCATTTGTTTATAAACTGTTCTTTTACATAGCTAGTCTGGAAAGAGATCCTCAATCTGTGGGGCATCGCATGGATCCATCATAAAAATGTGGAATTATCTCTTAAAAGCTGGTACTGCCCCTCCAAGAATTTTGAAGTAATTTTTTTATGGAAACTTACTCTTCCCCATATTTGGTGGGGAATATGGAAGGAAAGAAATAACCAAATTTTTAGAAATAAAGAACTCCCTGGATGGGTGGTAGGACAGAACATCATTAGAGCTATTAAGGAGAATTTTTTATCACAAAAGAATCCAAGCTCAACTCTCCAAGTGGATAATCCCTTAAGTACGTAAAATTCTAAAGGTAAACCTGATAATCCCAGATTAGGAGTTACATGGAATGCTCCCCCTCAAGGGTGGATTAAAGAAAACTTTGATGGAGTTGCTAAAGGGAATCCAGGGAAAGCAGGTTGTGGTGGAGTCTTGAGAAACCATACAAGAAAGGTTATTGATGCTGTTGCAATCCCCATCAGTAAATCCAATTGTCACATTGCCGAAGCTACTGCTGCCCTTCAGACCATCAAAATAGCTATGGATTTGGGATATCCCAAATTGTGGCTAGAAGGAGACTCATTGAACATCATAAATATTCTTAACAATAAAAATATTGTGTCTTGGACCATAGAGGCTATGGTAATGGAGATGAAAACCTTAATAATTTTTTTTGATAAAGTGACTATAACCCACACCTAACATGAAGCCAATGGAGTTGCAGATTGGTTAGCAAACTATGTAGTCTGGATAGGACAAAAAGTGAGGTGGCAGGAAACATTAGAAAAGAATGTGGAACTGAGGGCGCTCATTCTTCATGATGCAACTCATGCAAAGGAGGGAAATATTAGATTGTAATAGAAATATAATGAGTAGGAGGAGTGGATTTGTGGGGAAAGGTCTACAATCATTAAAGAGGAAGGCTCTTGAGACTGAGAAGCAGATCCTGAATGTGCCCAAACAAAGCTGACTTTCAAATCAAATTGGCAGCAGGTGGGATCATTGTAAAGTTCATAGCGACTAGGTTTCAAAGGAGATGAGTATGGATCACGAAAGGAAGGGAGAACCAAGGAAGCAGGAACCCAAAAACTGTGACGAATGGAGAGAGAAACAAGATGTCTAGAGAATTCTATAGAAAGGAAAAGTCATGAACTATATGGAAAGGCTACATGGGTCAAAACCGCATATCACTACAGTTTTTTTCAAAAATTGGATTGATGAAAGGGTCACTTTGCATGGTATCATGGTGAACCTAACTGAGGATTTTATAGCAGAGGTTACAAGGCTGCCTACGGATGGACTTAAATTCTCCAAGCAGACAAGCATTTCAAATGAGGCCTTTTGTAAGTTCCCCAAGATGGATGTGGAAGAGTAGAAGCTGGTCAAGATTGGGGATTTCTATGAATTGGAATAGATTAAGGGGATATAAAGGGATGTCTTATGCTGTATAAGGGAGTATTTCATCCTGGATGGAAGAAGCAAGAGAGTGTATAAATTTCACTTTATTTTCCTTAATCATTTCAGACACAAGGTAAGATTGTCTTTTGCCTTTTACCTGTGCTTCTCTTTGGTCCAAAGTTTATTTGCTCACAGGAAGAAGGAAACACATCCTATCCTGCATGAAGGCCTAATTTTGTTAATCAAAGGCTACTGCAAGAATAAAGTTATGGTTAAGAACCCTAACCAGGGGAAAAATAAGGAGTCTAGGAGTAGAAAGAGTGAAATTGTAAAAGGGAAAGACAAAATCAAGTTCCCCAGTGCCAAAAATTAGAATGTAGAAGAAGATACAGAGCGGGAGAGAATTGATAAACCTAGGGAGGAAAATATGGAGGAAGAAGAAGGTACTAAAATCTGGAATACAAATTCAAAAGAGGACGAAGAATGTCAAGAGAAGAATGAGAAAGGAGTCAGCAAAGAGGAGGAATTTGAAAATAGTAAAGAAGAAACTGAGGAAAATCAGAAAGTGTCAGAGGAAGATATTGTCCAGGATGGCCCTATTGAGGACCCTGTTTCAAGAAACGAAAGGGAAAACATAGTTTAGGATGACAATCAAGAAATGGACATGGAAATTCAAACTGGAACAAAAGAACAGTATCAAAGGGGTCAAGAGGATCACTTTGAAGAAGGCGGGAATAGTCCCAATAAGAATTCTGCAAAATGGAGAGAGAAAAGGTAGAACGATGGAAATCACACAACTATGAGTTGGGTTAATTTCAAAGTAGAGGCTTCTCTCCAACTTGATTCTTGGATGTGTAAGGAGATTAAGGATCTCAAAAGGAAAGTGGAAATTATGGAAGATAACTAGAAAGCTGCATGGAACAAAATTAACAACATGGAAAAATAGATAAGAGATATCCCATTCAAGCTCAAAGATTATGCGAATAACCTTTGGGAACTCATTAGGGAGAACAGAAAAAAAATGGAGGAAGTAACATCCAACATTTGTGCTGCAGCTGCCAATATTGGAAAAAGAGCTAGCGAGGAGACCAAATCTTTGGAGGGGCCTAGCAAAAGGATGAGACAAAGCTCAAGAAAGAAGGCTACACAAGAGGGAGCCAAGTTGACGGCAACTACCACTCAAGATATTGTTGTGAAAGGTACATAAACTGTGAAAATTATTTTGGAACTGGAAGAATAGTCTAGTTCTTCTTGCTGGTTATGTTTTCTGGTCCTGTTCTCTGGTTTCTTTTTGTAATCTTCTATCTATGGTATAGCCAGATCTATGTTAAATATGGGTTTTGACTAGTGGTCTCTCTGGTGGTTTCAGGTCCATTTAAAACCTATTTTTGCTACTTCTTTGTAGTATTTTTTAGGTTCTGCCTGTGGGAGTTGAAGCTTTATCTTTCTTTCCTTGTACTTGGGTTTCGGGATCCCATCAAAACCTGTTTTTACCTTTATCTAAAACATGCTCGATCCTTAATATAAAATTAGACTCAGGGTTTTTTTTAAGATGAAATACAATTTATTGTTAAACTTCTCCCACCATTTTTGAATTCAAATCATAGGGTTTTCTATTTGGTAACCCTCCCTTTCTTCATGGAACCTACACTTCATCATCCAAAGACAACCACTAGTAGGGTTAGACCATAAATCATAATCAAAATTAGATATGTAGAGGTTCATGTCCTTTCAATTAGATGATCTTCAAATTATAATAAAGAATGAACTTTCTAAAGCTAATTCAAGGTATAAACATTTTGAAACACTCACAAGGGTCCCTATTTTTCAAAATAAAAAAAAATAGGGGTATGTTCGCTCTAACATACAACTCCTTAGGGACTTTGATTTAATAACATAGATGATACCAATTTCATTACACTACCTTAAACCTTTATTGTTAACTACAAGTATACACATAATTTAACCACTTATTACATGAATAAATCTTATATGATCCCCATATTCCCCTTTAATTCCCTTTATTTGAGGCACACATCAGTCAATTCTAAGATTGCACAATCACTTATGGGCGCATATAAGAATTCTTTAATGCCAAACTCTTTTGGTAGTTTTTTCTAGTGCAAGTGTAATCTCCCTTAATTTTGTCCCTTATTTAACCCATGATTGGTTTTATGAATCCATATGGAGGAGGAAAAGAAAAATCTATAAAAAATTAAAATCCATATCATAAAATATATAAATGACAATGATCGAAAAACAAATACAATAGTACAAGTTAGATCACACTAAAAGACATGATATTTTGGAATGGAACATATCCTATTCTAGTTGAATACCAAAATCCATTGTTGGCTCAATACAGATGTTGTTTATTGGGGTGTGGTACACCAATAAACAAGGATAGTAGGTCTCATTTTATCATATAGTTCTACTTATTTTCTCATACAAGTACCCAATCTTCATAGTAGGCTAATGGCTCTATAAGGGATCCTAAGAAATAGAGAGCACATTATGGGAAGGTATGTCCATTTTAATTTTAATACATAAAATCCTTTATGTAATTATCTACATACTCCACTTATTATCCCAAACATTATGTTTTCTAGTCGAAGTGTCTTAAGTCATTGATGTCAATGGTTTCTAACACTCATACACTTGTCTAGTATGTCTCATAATTTTTAAGGATTTCAAAATCACCCATGTGGCACCTAACACTCCTTATTCACATAATAATATCCTTGATATTTCCTTTGATGGATATCAATTTCAGTTGATCCCATCATTGATCACATTTCCTAATTACACCTTTTGGTATTCCTTTCATGAGTTGCAGTGTGGACATTAGATAGGACCAAGCTATATACACATGATATTTTTAAAACTTTATCATTTATTGATGCTTTATATTTTACATAAACATGTTGTATGAAAATGGAAATGCAACTGATCCATAAATAAATCCTAGCTTGAAGAATATAAATCATACTTACACTTTTGATTATTGATACATTATATATTTAGGGTCATGACCAAGATGAATCCACTAGACCTAGCCAAGGGATCTCTTACCACAATAATATCACTATGGAGGGTTACAAAGCCTTTAGTCAAGAAAAACTCTATAATAACCCTCACTATGTCTTATGTTTACATATTAATAAAACTTAAATGACAAGTAAAATAAAATTCTAATCTAGTGCTCACCAAATCTTATGGCATAAAGTGGGTGTTATAAACATAAAAATTAACCATGCATAGGAGACATATACTCATGTTAATATATACATAATACTAATGTATGGGAGATAATTATAAATGAAAATTTATCTACTCTTATAAAGGAGTAACAAAGTTAGGAATACTTACATTTGAAGATGAACCTACCAAGCCTCAATCTCTCCCTTGAAGAAGGTGCTTCAGAAGAGGTTGTTTTGGTATGTAAGGATGAGAAGGATAAATAAAATCTAGGCTAAAAAACCTATCAATGCATCCAAAATACTTCTCCACAAGATAAGATCCATATCTACAAAGAAAGTATGAAACCCTAAACTATGATCTTAAAGTAGAAAGGTGGATAAGAAGATGCATAATATATATATCTCTTATTCTTATTTTGTATTATAAATTATGAAATGAGTGTGTATATATAGTTGAATCTAAACCTAATCCTTTTCAAGATTTTATTTGATAGGGTCATTCTAGTTGAATTTATATTTTTATTGACAAAAACAAATTAGGTCTTGGTCTATGTTAGTCAGGGGCTGACCTAGACCGTAAATGAGTTTTGTCAATTAAAGTATAGGGTCGATGGGGCCAGCAATGAATCATAAACCATAAAAATTTAGTTTAGGATAGGGAAGGGATAATGAAGGTGTAAAATGACTAGAGGAGGGTGAAAAAGAGGATGAAAAGATTAGGGTAATGTTTTTAGGAGATGGTTATGTAGATAATAAGTGGTATTAAAGGTACAATAATCCTATCAAGTGCCAATGGTCTACCCACCCCTTTACTGGTGTACCCCTTAAGGCATGCACTCAAATTAACTAAGACTCAACATGTTCCTACAAGAGAGAAGGTATCAATAATCTATAAAGTTTGAAAATATTATGTGTATACACATATCAAGTTTCAATCTCTCTAAGTGTATACCTTAAAGGGTACATAGCGAAAGTGGTGGGAAGATTTATGGTGCTTTTCAAGAGACATTATTATTTATTTATTTTACCCTTATTCATTGTAACTTCCCTTTATTTGATACCATAAGTTATCTCCTTACATATTTTAATATTTAACTATGTCAAGAACTATATTTTCCAAATATTTTGGCTCATTCAATTTAGTTCTATCCACAATCCACCCAATCCCAACTACATCAATCATATTGATGTAATTTTGAATGTTTTGATGCATGTTTTGTAACTAATTCAACTTGCTCGACCTAGTTAGAGTTTAGTTTTCCCATTTAGGACTAAATTAAATTGGCCAATATTGTCAACTAAATATATATGAGGGATTAAGGCCACTCTTTATTATAATTACAATCCACCATTTCAATCTAATAGAAGGGAAAATATATTTTCAATTACTATTGGATTGAAATGGTGGATTACAATAAAACATTTATTTAGATGTAATATTGAGTCATTTTATCCTAGAGCTTGATTCAACCAATTATATCCTTACAACCAGAATAATATCTTTCAAATAACCATTAGCCAAGGGAGAGATTGAGTCTCAATAGGTCTTATTAAAATTACAAATTTTCTAACCCTAGATCTTTCATTTTGATAGAAAAAATTTTCATAACTAATTGGTTATTATATGTATGTCTCCTTATTTGAATTATCTCTACACTTAAATGTAGTGTGGCCATAGTATTATTCAAACTTTTCATTTGTACATCTTAGGTATCCTAGGACCTCATTTGCCTATCGTGGATCCTTTATCATTATAAATATGTTTCTAACACATCCCCTTACTTATATTTCTTGATTTTAATATTTTATTACTTTTTACTTATAGACCTAGTTAGGGATATTGTTTTTTATTAATTTCCTAGATGCTTTGTAACCTTTTCTCTTAACATTCAATTATAGGTGATCATATTGATAGGTTTAGTGCATCCCTTGGTCATATATTAATTTCATTAAGTATCAATGAGATCTATTTTATTTACCTTATTTGAGTTTAGATTTCTATATAGGATACTTCTAGGTAATCCTAACTCATTAAATACATATGTTTTACTCACAAATACCTACCTTCTCATGCCTCTTGGCTTAATTTTTGAGTTGAATCATAAGACCCTTAGGTTTTATTCATAAACATATTTACACAACTTTTTCATACCATATTATTTTCATCATTCACATGTCATTATATTTTTATACTTTATTACACCACATTCTAGCACAAACACTAAGTTTGATTTTTTTCTCATGTAGAGATTCTTCCTATTTTCATTGGTTATTTATTATTTTTCATCTACATATTTGATCATCCATTATTATCTCATTTATTTACATTTTTGTTTAAAATTTGTCATTCATTTATTTCATTTACTTACAATTTTTTACTTGTCTCATCTTTTGTTATGTGCTTTACATTCATTTTATCTATTATTTTTCCATTTTTTTATCTACTTACAACTTTTTGTCATTTTACATTTATCATTATTTTTAACCATGCATTTTATTAAATTTGATATAAAATAATAAAACATACATTTTCCCATGTCATAAGAAATCATAAATCATATATGTTAACAACAAAATACATCGATAAGCTTGTGTAACTCTTTCTACAAGATCATATCCAAAGTGCTTACTTCCAGACTTATTCAAGTGATCCCTTCGATCATTGCTGAATAGCAAAATGGTTTTATCCCATGTAGACAAATCCTTAATTCCATAATTACTGTTCATGAGAATATTCATTCGTTGTTCAGTTCAAATAATGAGGGTTCCATAATGAAAGTGGATATCACGAAAGCATATGACAGGGTGGATTGGTTATTCTTGTCAAACAATCTAAAAGATTTTGGCTTTGAAAAAAAGGTGGTTGATATTATTTATCAGTTGATATCTACCACCTCAATTGTTGTAATGGTAAATGGGAGCTCATCCCATTTCTTTTACCCGTCAAGGGGATTGAGACAAGGGGACCCCATATCCCCCATTCTATTTGTAATTATGGCCGACTGTATGGGAAGATATATAGGGGACTTAGTCTGTAAAGGTTTATTTAAGGGTCTTAAACCCTCTTCTCATATGCTTATATGCTCCCATGGACAATTCATTGATGATACTATCTTCATGGGGCAATCAGAAGTTAAGGAAGCAAGAACTTTGAAGCAAGCTATAAATCTATATTCATCTGCCTCTGGACAGTTGATAAATTGGAATAAAAGTGTTGTTTTCTTCACTAACACCCCATTTCAGAGACAAAATAAAATAGCTAAAATCCTTGAATGTTCAATAGGCTCTCTCCCTTCTACCTACCTGGGTCTCCCTCTTGGGATAAAAGTCCTTGAAGCCTTTTGGGAAGAAATCATAAATAAATTCAGTAAGAAACTTGCGGGATGGAAAGGAAATCTTCTAAGTCAGGCAGGAAAGTTAACCCTCCTCAAAGCAAGTCTTCAAAGTATACCTACTTATGCTTTAAGTCTCTTCAGAATTCCTAACAAATTTTTTGAAGCTATTGAAAAAATCCGAAGAAATTTTCTATGGATAGGTACTGAGGAAAAAAGGAGAATGCCTTTAATTGCCTGGGACAACATTTGTAAACCCTTCAAGGAAGGAGGTCTAGGAATAAGGAAAATTAGAAGCATGAACGCAGCTCTATTAGCAAAATAGGGATGGAGGGTGTTTCAAGAAAATAAAGAATGGAGAAAAATATGGAAGAATAAGTATTTATTTAATGCAAAATCCCTCTCTGATTTCTTTTCCTACCCTGACATAACCCATCCATTCCATATGGGGGGCAGTTCAAGGTATTAAACAAATCTTAGAAAAAGGAAGCTCCTGGAAAGTAGGTAATGGAAAAAAGGTGAATTTCTAGGAGGATACTTGGTTAAAAGAAATCCCTTTGATAGAAGAATTCCAATATAAAGAAGTAATTGACCGTTGTAAGCAAAGATATGGAATAATGGTTAATCAATACTGGCAAAACAATTCATGGGTTAACCTTAATGATATTGATCAAGATTTCAATAATATTCAAATATCCCTCAATGCTATTTCCCTCTATTCTAATCTTGAAGATAAGATTTTTTGGCATGACGAGCCTAGCGGACAATTTAAAGTTTCTACCATTTTTACTTCAAAGGGAAACGATAACCAACCTTTGTGGACATAGGTCTGGATCAAGGGACTCATCCCTAAAATCAAAATATTCTTCTAGACCCTTCTCCAAAATAAAATCTTGACTCTTGATAACTTATAGAAAAGATGAATAAACATAGTGAACAGATGCATTCTTTGCAAAAAAGGTTTTGAAGATAGAGATCACTTGTTTGTGAACTATTCCTTTACGCAGCTAGTTTGGAAAGAAATTCTCAATCTTTGGGGTATTGCATGGATTCAACATAAAAGTGTGGATCTATCTTTTAAAAGTTGGTACTGTCCCTTAAAGAATCCTGATGTTCTTTTTTTATGGAAACTAACTCTTCCCCATATTTGGTGGGGAATATGGAAAGAAAGAAATAACCAAATTTTCAGAAGTAAAGAACTTCCAGGATGGTGGTGGGGCAGAACATCATTAGAGCTATCAAGGAGAATTTCTCATTACAAAGGGATCCTAATCCTACCTTTCAAATTGATAATCCTTTAAGATCAGAAAAGTCTAATGTAAAAAAAGAAAACCCTAGACTTGGTGTAACTTGGAATGTCCCCCCTCATGGGTGGATCAAAGGGAACTTTGATGGAGCTGCTAAAGGAAACCCGAGAAATGCAGGATGTGGAGGAGTTTTGAGAAACCATATGGGAAACGTAATCAATGCTATTGTAATTCCTATTGGTAAGTTGAACTACCATATTCCTGAAGCTTGTGTTGCCCTCCAAACCATTAAGCTAGTTGTTGAATCAGGATATTCTAAATTATGGTTGGAAGGGGACTCCTTGAATATCATAAATATCTTAAATAATAAAAATTCTGTCTCATGGTCAATAGAGGCAATAGTGATGGAAATGAAAAATTTAATTAAAAAATTTGAGAAAGTTACTATTACCCATACTTATCGTGAAGCAAACGGAGTTGCTGACTAGATAGCAAATTATGCAGTTTGAGCAAGACACAAGGTGAGTTGGCAGGAGACATTAAATAAGAACGTGGATCTTAGAGCGCTCATTCATCATGATGTAACTCATGCTAAGGAGGGAGAGATCAGATTGGAATAAAAAACTAATGATTTTGGGGAGTGGAACCACGGAGGAAGATATACACTCATTAAATAGAAATGTTCTAGAGTACACGAGGAGGATTCAAAATGTGCCAAAACATAGGTGAGTTCTATTCTAAATTGGTAATAGTCAGGTTCATTGTTTAGCTGACAGGATTCAGACATTAAAAGAGACTTGTATGGCTCATAAAAGGAAAGGAGAACCAAGGAAGCATGAACCCAAATATTGCGAAGATTGGAAAGCAAAAGAAGATGTTTGGAAGATCCTTCAGAGAGGAAAGGTTGTGAGTTACATGGAATAGCTTCATGGCTCAAAACCCCATATTACAATGGCTTTTTTGAAAAATTGGATTGATGATAGGGTTACCTTGCATGGCATTACAGTGAATCTAACTGAGGAATTCATAGCGGAGGTGACGGGGCTTCCAATGGAGGGAATAAAATTTTCAAAGTAGACCAACATTTCTAATGAGGCTTTTTACAAATTCCCTAAAATGGATGCTGAGGAGCAGTAGTTGGAAAAAAGTGGAGATTTTTTTGAATTGGAGTAGATTAAGGGCATCTAGAGGGATGTCTTATGCTACATCCATGAGTACTTCATACTTGATGGAAGAAGCAAAAGAGTCCACAAATTTCACTTTATATTTCTCAATCACTTCAGACACAAAGTAAGAATCTCCTTTCCTTTTTATTTGTGTTTTTCCTTGCTCCAAAGTCTGTTCGCTCATAGGAAAAATGAATCTCATCCCATCCTGCATGAGGGGTTAATTCTTATAATTGAAGGGCATTGCAAGAATAAGGCTAATGTAAAGAATCCTTATTCAATAAAAAACAAGGACCTACGGAGTAACAAGAAAGAAATAGTAAAAGGGAATGAAAAAGCTAAATTCAAACTCCCAAGCTTCAATAACCAGACTACTGATGAAGAAACAGAGTGGGAAAGTTCTAAAAATACTGGGGAGGAGAGTCTGGAGGAAGAGGGAGGAACTAAAAGTGGGCATTCAAGTTCCAGTGAGGAAGAAGAAGTGCAAGATAAGAATGAGAAAGAAGGAGTCACTATAGAGGAAAAGTCTGAAAATAGCAACCATGAGTCTGAGGAAAACTAGCAAGTGTTTGAGGAAATCAATAAAGATCTAGATGATCCTGCTATGGACCCTGATCTAATTAATGAAAAGGAAAATCTAGTTCAGGTCGCTAACCAAATATTGGAAATGGGAGCTCAAGTAAAGGAAGTAAGTAACCAAAATGCAAGCCCTACTGAAACAAAGGAAAAAAAATGAATGGAAATGGAGGACTATATTGAAGAAGTTGGAAGTAGTCCTAAAAAGAACACAGAAGATTGGAGTGACAAAAGGAAGAATGACAAAAGGTACCCACCTACTAGATTGGCCAATTACAAAGCTGATGCTACTCTTCAATTCGATTTATGGACGTATAAGGAGATTATGGAAATCAATAGGAAAATGGAAATAATGGAGGGCAAACAGGAGGCAGTTTGGAACAAAATCAATAACATGGAAAAGTAGATGAGGGATATTCCCATAAAACTCAAAGATTATGAGAACAACCTAAGGGAACTCATAAAGGAAAGTAGAACAAAGATGGAGGTAACCTCTAGCATTTGTGCTACTGCTGTTAACATTGGAAAAAGAGCAAATGAGGAAATCAAAACTTTGGAGGGGCCTAGCAAGAGAACTAGACAAAGCTCAAGAAAGAAAGTAATGCAAGAGGGATATACGCAGGCGACTAGTGCCATCCAGGACATTGTTGTGAAGGTAAGGAAGCAGTGAAGATGATATTGGAACTAGAAGAATAGTTCTTGGTTCTTTTAGTTGGTTCTGCTAGTTGGTTGTGATATATGGTCTTGGTACCTAGTTTTTTGAACTCTTTTTACAATGGAGTTTCCAGGTCTCTATAAAACCTGGTGTCTATCTTTGGTATTTTTTTGTTAGCTATTGGTCCTTGTTACTTGGTTTTATTACTTCGGTGAAGTAGGTTTTAGGCTTGCCTGTGGACGTTACTGTTTTATCTTTCTCCTTTTGTTCAAGGTTTTGGGGCCCCTTCAAAACCTATTTTTACCTTAATCTAAAACAAAATACATCCATATATATAACATCCATGATTCATACTAAAACACATCTCTCTCTATATATATGGATAAAAAAAATTATATACATCATGATACAAAATGATACATAGTATAAAAATAGCTCCAAAACTAAGGTCCATCATGTCTATTCAATGGAGTGCATGTTCCACTACCCATAAAGATATAAGACTACCCTTTTTATATGTTATTATATAGTGCCTATGTTTATGATCATAGACCATTCACCTACCCCTATAGATTATCCATTAGGGCCTATAATCTTGATACCTAGCTAGTTTTAGCTAAATGAGTATCTCTCCCCTAATCCAACACATGACACACCTATAGATATCCTAGAAAATTTTTAGTGATTATTTATATTTAGATCCATATAATAATCTTTTTATCTCTAAATAATCCTCCCTAACCAACCTAAACTAGTTAACATATTCCTAGGCTAAAAACACCAATGGATCGATCAACAACATTGTATCATGTTGTGGCATCACATCATCTAAAATGTCATGCTGGGAAATATCCACCATAGTCCTCCATTAGGATTCCTCTATTACAACATATATAAAAAAACAAACCAAAATAACATAAGATCTTACATGTAATCCAAAACATCATACATCCATCTAGAATATATCTCTATATCCAAGTAAAATGTAAGTAATAAACGTAACACATTTTAATCACCCATAATAGTACCATATGTTCAACTACATATTACCTCTTAGGTTTCATGAATCTAAGGAGATGTAAAGCCTTTGCAATTACATGACTAAATTACATGAGCATGTTATTCCCTACTATTTATATGTCCTAATAATTTCTATCTCTAAATTTACTGAGTTGCAAGATCCCCTAGTATAACTATATCTATTTTTGTGGTTGTAGCAGAGCCTACACCCATTAATGACTTTGTGGCCATACTGGTGGTAGTGGTTTTGATTATACCTAATGTTTTTACCATGTAACTAATAATACTTCTCCTCGTTATTTATTATGTTATCATCTCACTACCCTAGTATAAGGAGATTGTATGATTGGTACCTTAATCTAATCAATACCCCTACACCTCCCATGGCACATTGCTCCCTCGTATTATGAGCCCAATATGATAGGACAAAAAGAATATTTTTTGGGTATGGTAGTCCAAACTAACTTGGTACATAGTAACATAGTTGAGGCTCTATCCACCATAGATAGTACCTTATGATATTCACTCATCCTCTTGTTCTTGTACAACCTATATACTATATCACCATGATGACTAGGCATCCACTATGCCCATATTTGGTTGCAAAATGGTCTACCCACCTTGCACTTTCTATAATGTAGGTTTATGGATAATAGGCTACATAATGTTATCATGTGCCCACATTTACACTCATGGTAAATCATCATCCACAACATGGTGAAACCTTGTCGATCTATACATAGGGAAGTGTTCATAAATATAACTCCCTAAAATAATAATGGTCCCCATAGCCTTCTTGAGTCTTGATAAAATGCATAAAAATCATTCACTAACTACACATAAATCATACAATGTGCCATGATCTAACATAGACTAACACAAGTATTAATATACAATGACACTCTATCATTCAACTTATGATAAATAACTTGAGTTATAATAAGTCCAATAATCACCTTGTAAATATCTAAGATGGTTTATATATGCATCAAATAAAATTATGTGTAACCCTCTATCATCATACCTATTTGACCTTGTAGCCCAAACAAAAATTACATTCCTCCCATAAGAGGAATAAGATGTATTACACACCATGCACCACCCATAAAAAATTATTATTTATTCTCTCCCATGATCCTAAGACCCTGGTAACTAACTCTACACTGAGAAGGATCTATTGCATCTCCATAATCTAGCCAAATCCAAGTGTAGTTATATGAGCTCAATCAATTATAGGTAACCACTCTAGTAAATCCGATAACATCTAGGAATATCCATAGTCTCTAATGCCTCTTTAAAATATCAAACAATAGAGTACAAATTAGGGATATATCAAAAAATTAAAATAAACTATACATAAAAATAATAAAATCATTTTTTACTTAAAATTAATTACTTCATCATCCATGTACCTTACTACATCATTCATATTATTTCATAAACGATATGTCCATCTACCTTACTAAATTGGTCATCTATAATTTAGCACTATATCAATGATTACCTCCTTTATCAACATTTTTTATTATACTACATTGACCATGACCTATGCCATCGACCATTTCCTAAAACTATTATACACTAATAGGCATAAGTTTAACTACATTGACTAAGCTAATTTTTTATGCCATCACCCAAAAAATACACCATCAACCATTCTAATACATTTATACTATGTTGACCACATTCCATAGAATCAACTATAATTAGTTCAACTACATCAACTAGATTAGATGGTATTGGTTAGTTTAAATTATCCTCAATTTTAAACTATATAAGCATGTCAGATATTGTTCAGACTACATGATGATTTTTCACTATGCCATAAAAAATGCCCTTGACATAAATTTTAACTTTTTATCACCTACCAATTTCCCATCCTATTTTTAAATATAAACCTATGTTTGTTTAGGTAATTTTTGCTACATGGATTTGCCTCATTGCCTACTTTTCCTAATCTCATTAATTTTTTTCCAAGATGTTAATAATCATATTAATATACCCCATAAATGTAGCATGTCTATGGAAGATGAAATACATCCACCTCCTTGTGTGTGGGTCATCATCTCTCAATTCTATAAATTTGGATATATAGAGCTTTGGTTTATAAAAATATCAAATATGTAAATGAATAGTGATTTACCCTTTTATAGTAATTTTTTTGAAAATTTTAGCCTTCAATTATTTAATGAGAATTTTTTTTAATTTAATAATATATTTAATTCAAAAGAATCCTTAGAATCATGTTGAGATAGATAATTTCTCAATGTTAACAAAATATTTTTGTAAAAAATTAATTTTTATCTTTAGGTTTGACTTCTATTCCAGACATTGGGTGCCTATCATAATCTGCTACACATGCAATATCTTTAAAATAGTAAGCAAGTAAGTAAAGGTAAATATTTAAATTTTATTTAATTTAAATGTATTTTCCAATTTTATACTATATTTTCTTAGATCAATTCTAGTGTTATGTTATTCTCGAAGCACCATACCATGTTACACTCTGGTGACATGTGATGAGCTTTGGATGGGGCATATGCATATAAAATAGTTTTTAAAATTTTCACTTATTGAAACTTTCTCTCTTGCATAAAATTGTTAAATTTAAATCTCTCTAAGTTCATGCCTTAAAGGGTGCACTAGGAAATTAATGGGAATATTGATGATGCTTTATGAGAGACATTACTACTTATTTATCCCTACATCCATTATAGCTTCCCCATATTTGATCCCCAAAGATATCTCATTCCATCAGGTATCCTCTCACTATGTCAAGACCTGTATTTTCCTACTATGTTATCCATTTTAATTTATTTATAATTATTATCCATCCCATCACAACTTCATCAATTATATTGATGCAGTTCTAAACATTCTAGAGCATACTTCACAACTAGATCAGCTTGGCTGACCTAGTTTGAAGTTATTCAACCCACATTAGACAAAATTGAGTTGATTTATAGCATATTAAAAATATATATGATGGTTTAGGTCATTATATACTATAAATACAATTCATTATTTCAATCCAAAATAGGGAAAAATTCATTATTTTTTTACTGCTTGCACTTTTACCCTAAGTCTACATTTTGAAGAGTTGTTTCATAGATATGTTCTTAGAGGGAAAATATTATCTTATGGGATATTATATGATTCATTTTATCTTTGAAATTTATTTATCCATTGAGATCCTTACAACCACAATAATCTCTTACAAATCATTATTGGCTAAGGGGGAGATTGAGGTTCGACATGTCTTGTTCAAGGAAAGTATAATATAACCTTAGCTATTTCATTTTGATAGATAAAAGTTACATAATTTATTGGTTAATGTATGTATGTATCATTTTTTGAATTATCACTATAATTAAACTTATTTTGGATATAATATTATTCAAACTTTCCATATATCTACTTTAGGTAGCTTAGATCCCCATTTTCCTACCATGGATCCTTGTCCATTTTAATGTGTTTATAACCCATATCCTTACTTACATTACTTAATTATTATATTTGATTACTTTATAAATAGAGACATAGTTAATTCTTTCACATTATGTTGATTTCCTAGAGGCTTTGGAACCCTTTCTCTTGACATTGTGTTGTAGGTATTCCCCTTGCTAGGTTTAGCAGATCCATTGGTAATATACCAATTTCATTAAGTACTAATGGGATATACTTGATTTAAATTTGGATATTTAGCTAGGATAATTTTAGGTCAATATTATATCATTGAATAAAAATGGTATTCTTTCATCTACAACAACATATTTGTGTTGTGAAGTGGCTATGAAGTATATGTTTATTGGATTTTTATTCTTGTTTGTAGATTTTTGTCTTGTCTAGTTTTTGACACTACATGTCTATATGTCCTTTTTATCAAGGTAGAGTCCCTATAAAAATATCTACCAATAATTAAAAAAACATATTTAATCACCAAAATTTTTTATGTAGAGATATCTAGTCATTTGTATACCTATCTTTATTCTATGTATACTTTTCCTAATATATAAGTGGTAGATCCAAAAACATGAAACTTACATACATCAGGTGTTTTTCCAGACCATGCTTCTTTTGGTGTTAAATTTTGAAATAATTGTGTGGGACTTCAGTTGAGAGTGTACACCATTGTATTCAGAACTTCTACCCAATATTGATATCTTACATTTTGGCTATCCACCATACATTGTGCCATGTCCATGATAATCATGTGTTGCCTTGTCATGAATTAATTTTGGTGTATATAATATTACTTGTGTATACCTTATTTCTTACATAATTCCATGAATTTTCTAGAGATAAACTCATCCCCATTAACTAATCTAAGAGATTTTACATTTTTGGCTCCCGATTTTTCTACCATAGCTTTCTAAGCAATAAATTTAGAGAAAGATTTTGAATTTCTATATAGAAAACAAGCCCACATTTTCCTTTAAATGTCATATATAATTGAAAATTAATACAAATCTATAGATATTGAAGTTATCTGCATTAGACCATCTAAACCCACATGTACCAAATCCAATGTATTCTTAGTTATTTATTCTTTACCAATGTCAAAATAATGTGAAAAATACTATCTATTTGACATCCAAAACATAAATTCTAACTCATTTTATTATAAAACATTCCATATACCATGTTATTCTAACTTAAGGCATGAAAACCCTAATAACCAAGGTGACCATACCTCTTATGCCATAGTTAACTAGTGCTTTCAATTTTTATTAGTATATGCTATTTTGTTATTTTGGTATCAACCAACTTATACAATCCATTATTACAAATACCAATATCAATTACTTTCTTTGTATAAATATGACTAACCATGCATTTATTTCCTTTAAACTCCACACAATTATTGGGATTTATAGTTATTTCACTTACAGAAAGAATATTTTTGTTCATGTTAGGAACAAACCAAACATTCTAAAAAGTGGAAGTAATAGAATTTAATGAAAAATGAACATATCCATATCCTTTCACAAAGTGAACCCAACCATCACATAAGTAAATTGATTCACTGCAACTATCATATTATACAAATTTTACATATAATTTTTGTGATATGTGTAGTGCCTTGATGCACTTGAGTCAATACACCACATTCTTGTTTCGACTAACTAATTTTAGGCCACCATAAATAAAAACTCACCCGTTGAAATTTATTCATATTCTTCAATTGTATTTACATATTATGACTTCACTCTATTATTTTTTAAATCATATTATCACTTACTTAAATATTTATTCATACGACCAGGTTTCTTAAAATAAAAACACTTCCATTTTTATTTGTAAGTACTTACATTATTGTTAGAGGTTTCTTCTAAAAACTAATAACACTTCATTTTTCACCCTTGCTATTTGACTATGCCATGAATGAACTTTTTATAGACTCTGATGTTGAATCAATTAAGTTTTCATGTCTTCTTTCCTTTTGCATGAGAATTATTGACAACTTATCAGAATCTAGTGTTTGTGTCTCTAAAATCATATAAAAATACTTCATAAAGGAATTATACGATTTTAGAAAATTTATATGAAAAGACTAATTAAGTCTTATTCATCTACATGATTTTCCACCACTTTTAACTAATCACAGATATATTTAAATTTAAATAAGAATTTAGAAATGGACCCACCTTCTTATATTCTAGTTGAAAATTAAAAAAACATATTTAAATATAAAACCTTTTTGGATTTAGAATCCTAGTATTGTTTTAAAATATGTTTTTATAACTCTGATGCAATGGTCACATTTATAACTTTTGATATCAAGTTATTAGATACTAAATGTTTTAATAGTATTAAAGCTTATTAATGATGTTTATCATAGTCATCAAGTGTATGATCTAGTCTATTCTCTTCATAAAGTATAATATAATCAAGATTTTGATACTCATAGATTTTAAGTATCTTATGACTCCATAAATTAAAGTTTTTTATTACTAACTTTTGAGAATATAGAACTAATAAGTGTTGAAAACTAGTCATTTGACCTAGTTTTTCACTAAAATAATTAAAAAGGAAAAACTATAACTGATTTTTTTAAAAAAAATTACAAGAGCATTCTATATTAAAACTAGAAAATGTTGCTAGTTTTCAATAAAATAAATATAGTTTATGAGAAATTTAATTAATCAGTTTGCAACTAATTGGCTTAAAAACATAGGCAATTATTAAATATCAAGTTTTACACACCCTTTTTAAAAAAATACTTTTATATGTGGACCTAAAACTCCAATTGGATAATGTGTAAAATTTTAAAGTTCTTTTGGTTTATGGTTTTCTCGCTACATAATTAACCGTGACATTTTTCATGCAAATACAAGTCACTAAGGCAAGAATTAAAAAGTTTAATTTGAATAAACTTTTAAAATAATTAATTTTCCCCTAAATTTTTATAAAATTATTAAAAATTTGGTTTATAAAGTAAAAAAACTTATCCACCAATCAAATTTAACCTATACATAATAGTGCAGTAGTGTAGTTCTACAAGATTCTGCCATTCTCCAAAAGATGCATAGATGTAAAAAATTTACTTTCAAATAGATTTTAGATTTTATAAATATTTTAAACACCTAATTTGATTTTTATAATCACATAAAGACAAATAAATATCAAAATAAATGGTGCCTAGATCTATTAGAACATGATGAATAAAGACTATTGTTCCCTCCTTCTGGTCTCTTTAACAAGTTTTAAAATCATAAACATTTTACTCCTTAGTTTAGAAGATTTTGATTATAATATATGTATTAAAAATAATAATATAACCTTATTTTATCCTTCACATCCCTACAACATCCCCATTGGCACCCAACTCCCTGCCACATCCTCCTTCAGCATGGAAAACTAAACTAGTAGCAATAAAAAAGATTAATGCCTTCCTCCAAAATAGGAAGTGATTTCTCAACCTATATCAACCTCATAGAATTTATTTATAAGGAATACATAACAAAAAAATAACAAATTAAAAGAGTATAAATTTCACCTTTATCTTCTCTCTTTCTTTCATGTTTATTTTTCTACTTCTTGGGTCCTCTATTGCCTTGTCCTATCTTTTATCGGGTATTTCTAAACTTACACTTCTTCCTTGATCAAATATCCCTCATAGGATTCCCTCTAGGATTACTTGATAGGGATATCCAAATACCATAAAATATATTATTAAATCTATAAGCCATGAATATTATAATAAGAAAATTCCTTACAAATATCTAAGAGACATCCTAAAAACAAGTATAATAGTTAGCAAGCTAACAAGTTCTCAAAACCATAAGATTAACTTAGCTTCATGGTAAACCTATGTGATTAAAAAACATAATGATCCTAGAATAAATAAAACATAGTGTTTATTTATTTAGATTATTAATCTAATAAACATCAATTTAGGCATTTCTTTGATATACATGACTTGTGAACACTGATATGACTGTTTCACACTCTTTTCCCTATCCATTTTCCTATCTAGCAATTTGATCAACCAAACTTTATCATCATTCATATACATGATCTCCATAGTTTGTGTAATGAATATTTATTATTATAAGTATATTATCACCATATTTTATATCATTATTTATTTCTTCCTAGAAAGTGCTGACAATAGTCAGATGGTGTAAGTTATGGGTAGTGTTCACCTTCACCAATGGTGTCTTGTGTGTGTGTGTGTGTGTGTGTGTGTGTGTGTGTGTGTGTGTGTGTGTGTGTGTGTGTGTGTGTGTGTGTGTGTGTGTGTGTGTGTGTGTGTGTGTGTGTACATGTAAAAACACACACACACACACATGTATGTATGTATACACACACATATACATATACACATGTATGTATGTATACACACACATATACATATATACATACATATATGTATGTATGTATGTATGTATATGTATGTATGTATGTATGTATACACACACACACACACACACACATACACACACACACACACACACACACACACACACACACACACACACACACACACACACACACACACACACACACACACACACACACACACACACACACACACACACATACATATATCCTAAGTCTATTTATATATAGGATTCACTTTCACATTAAGGAATACATTTGTACATTCTTAAGAAATTATCCAAAACCATCCAATTTGATGACCCTTAAAGGAACAGTCCAAAAACCCATGTATAAATACACTAATTTCATAGTCAAAATTATATGTTTTCAATTGTAAAATCCAAAGCTATGAATTACATTCTAACAAAACACTATTGAGAACACATACACATGGGTATGATAAATATACGTAGTTTGAGGCCACTTTAAACTATTTGACCATAGGTAATGCTCAACCACTTAGTGGTGTGTGGTTGGGGTTGTCCAACTTATATTTCTAACCCATTTTTTAGGTTCAAGTAAGTGTCAAAAGTGGAGCTAGGGTTTCAAATAAAATGATTTCAAAATTAAAATCTACACATGTGATTGAGGATAATAATTTACCCAAGAACAATATTTATAAGCACGTATAATGACATCTAGTGGAACAAACTAGTAAATCACGTAGATCTAGTTCTAATAGATAGTGAACATATCTATTTATTGCATGTGTTTATATTCTATCAAAATCATCTTGGTCAATTTTTGTAATCATTTTTCTAATTTTCATGATTATAAAACCCTTTTAGACTACCTTAGATAACTAGACAAGGGTAGTGAGAAAAATGGAACATAAATCATCTAAATGACTTATCCTCTTATCATTTATATAAATAGTAATTAAATAGTTTATATTCTAGCATTAATATTTACATAATTTATGGTATATCTTATGCAATTTTAATTTCAATAGTTTTATACTTGTTTAGATCACTAAGTCCAAAACAAGTTAAAAATAAGTTGCTAGATTTTTTTTATATCCTTTTAATGGAAGTGTCGATGTTGGAGTAATCACCTATATAATATGGGTTTGACTTATTTTTTATTTATTTAAACATTTTTAACATAGGCCTCATTTTTTATAGATAACTTTCTATCCAGTCATGTAGTTTGTACATAAATCCTCCATCTCAATTTAATCATGAGGATATCCACTCCATCTAGTGCCTTCTTTCTCATTGATTAATCTCTTAGGATCACATATTATTTTTTATTTCATATTCAAACACAATTGAGAGATAGAATTTCTAGTAATCACTAAATCATAACTATGATGAAAAGTAAAATATCCAATGGTTACTACCAAATTCAAGAGGCTAAATTTCCCAAGTCTAGTAAAATCTTCATCAAGATAGGTAATTTGTTTAATTAACTATTGATATAGTTTTTGAAGTCACATGTAGGGGAGAATAAAAAGACCCAAATTATGTCCATATATTCTTATGTATGTCCCATTAGGTGCCAACCATTAGTCAACCTAGTTGTAAGTAGGAATAGTTTCATGGGAAAATATAAGGACCTCACAATCTTCATTGAAGCACTAGTTCACCTAAGTTGTCCCTACCATCGAAAACATTGTACAATCTCTACATAAATTAATCCTCAAATTAATTATAATATTACCTCTATTAGTGTTTATCTAAGTGTCTTGTCCAATATTATACTACCTTACAAATATCTTACTTGTATAGGAATTATATGCCCATTCCTTCACTTTTAATTTTATGGGAATTTATTTTAGTGCATATATAGATACATAAAACATAGGTGAGATAAGTATCTAAATTTCTTGGTTCTCAAAGTCCTTCTATATATTATTGATTGATCATGTATTTGTGAGGAAAAGAGTAAAACACATTCATATGTCATAGTGTTGTGGTAATGAAATACATCAACCAATTTGGAAACTATAGATTCAATCACCCACATATCATATTATTTTCCATATAATTATGAAAACATATTTATTGCATGTTGAATATAGGTCAATAACATTGCTATATCAAATACCTCAACTATGTTTTCATCCATGCATATTTTACAATAAAGTCTACCTTTAGAATAATTTAGATGTTTAAGTAACTATATCATAATAAAACCCCATTATTATTATAATACCTAACTTCATCTAGCTTAATATTCATTTGTTTAACACCAATAGAGTTAAGTCCAAAAATATCCCCAATGTTCTTTGCATTAATATCCAATGAAACCTTATCCTCTACATTTCTCATAACTCTATCTTGTTCATCATAATTTTATCTTATCTAAGAGAATATGTTGGGATTTTTAAAGGAATTAAGGACTAAATTATCACCTAAGTTATACCTACATGAATTATGTATAATATTATTATGATTTTATAGATACTAAATCTGGTATTAGACACTTGATAATGTCACTTTTGAAATACCTTTACCACATATGACATGTGTGCACATATATGCCTTTTATTTGAAATTATTTCACATCCATATGATTCATATGAGTCTGAACATCCTATTTTATAGTCAATCACATACAAGAACCTCTAAGTCTATTTTAAACTAGCTAAATATCTTACCTAAACATCTTTAGATCATCAAATATGCTTTCTCATCTCTTGGACATAAATTTTAGGTTCAAACACTTTGATCGACATAAATTTTAGGAGAGTTATTTTATTTCCCATAACCCAAAAATTACTATATTTCAAATTTAATCAATCCTTATGGGTTAGTCTATTCACCTATCATGTTGATAACATGATAAATTACTCAAATGGACTCATATAAATACAAATTAATATTAGGGTCATTGATCTATCTAGAATTCAATTTTCACCCATGTATCAAACATCTATACACTATTGAAAAATGATAAAAATTTCCCTATTATTCCCAATTTTTAAATCAATCACTAAGAGCAGTCAACAACCAAGTCAAAATCTGGCAGGAGGAACAGTGATGGGGAAAATCTGGTAGGAGGAACGGATCCGAGAGGGACAGCAGAGGAAGAAGGAAAATGTGGAAGGCCAGGTCTACTAAATAATGCAGACACAAGAAGGCTTTCATTTGCCATTGAGTTCTATAGTGGGGCCGGAGACTCATCATCGAAAAATGCATTAGAAGAAATCATGGAGAAATTGAAAGATAAATCTGGTGATAAAATAGAAAAGAACATTGAAAGACAGATAGGGGCCCCTGAACAAAGGTCCTAGTCATCGTTGTTTGGGAAAAAATGACAGGGAAGTCCCTCTTCCCACTGGTGATATCTAAATCATGCTGGGAGAAAGGTGAGTTCCAAATTTTCATCCCAGATCCTCTACTTGACTTCTCTGTATCTTCTATGGATCTCACCTTAGTTGGTAAGTTTCTAGGAGTAAGACCAAATATAGATTCTCTTAGATCTATGATCAGGAAAAAATGGGCAATATGCGGAGAAGTAGACATTGCACCAATGGTGAATGGTTTTTTCTCTTTTATCTTTAACTGTAAAGAAGATTTGAACAAGATTCTAAGTGAAGGACCCTGGTCCTTTGGAAGAAGTACTCTTACTATTAAGAAATGGGAACCAGAAATGGATTTATCAGACTCATTTTTCTTAACAACCCCTATATGGGCAAGACTACCTGGGCTTCCATTAGAATTCTAGCATGAGGATATTTTCAATGGAATTGCTAATTCATTTGGTGAGTTAGTGGCTATGGATAATGCCACGGCTTCAAGAACTAAACTCCAAATTGCCAAAATTTATGTTAAAGTGGCAGACCTAAACCATCTCCCTAAAAAGGTGGAATTAATCTCAAAGCTCGGTAAGAAAACTCAAGAAATTATCTTTGAAGATCTACCAAATTCTTGTTATGCGTGCAAGAAATAGGGGCATTGGGTTAAGAATTGCCCCAACAGGGGTAGACCTCTTTCAAGAAATCTTCAGGAAAGGAGAAATATAAAGATTCAACAAAAGAAAATATGGAAGGTAAAAGAAGACTGTCGAAAGATAAGGGAGTCTCAAGTTGCCTTAGCCGACCAAAACACAGAAAAGGGTATAATTTTTGCAACAGAAGAAGAGGGCAACTTTAATTTATTAGGAACAATAGATCCCCTTTTAAATAAATTAAGTCCCCTTATGGAAGAGAAGGGGAAGGGATCAGAGGACAATAAATCAGATCTTCCAACAGAAGGAAAAGTTAATATCCTAAACCAGAATACCCAAAGTTTAGAATATCAATTTTCTAAGGTAAAGGACAATGAAGGATTAGAGGAAGGAGAGGTACTTCCTGAAGAGGTGAACAAAATGGAAGAAGGAAAGGGAGATTTGTGTGAAGTTCAGATGGGGGAAAAGTAGGAGGCTTCAAGGGTTAAAAATAACACTCCAGTGAAAGAGATTCTAATGGTAGAAGAAATGAAAGAGATTGGAAAAAACTCAAAAAACCAAAAGATAAAAGAAGTGAAAAAGAACAATACTAATCACATAATGACGAGAAATGGCGGTGTGAAAGTAAATAGTCCCCATAGGAGTAAAGAAGGAAAAGGATCTGAAAAGCAAGCCAAATTTAAACCGGATGTAGGAGTAACAGATAAACTGGGGAAAAATCTGCAAAGAAGAATAGAGAGCTAAAAAGTAAGCTTAATATAGCAGATGGAAAGCAGGTGACTCTGCGGGAATGTCTCCTAACCAATAAAAATAAATGAGAATTCTTAGTTGGAATATAAGGGGGCTAAATAGCTTCTATAAAGTAGATTTAGTTAGGAATTTTGTCAGAGAGCAAAAGCCAGACCTCCTTCTGCTTCAAGAAACTAAAATGACTAAAGAGAAAGCAGAACAGATCAAAGACTTTAAAAATTACACCATTAAGGCCAGTAGCTCTGAAGGAGCTTCGGGAGGAACTGTTATGTTATGGAAAAAAAATCAATATACTGGGTCTATTTTGATGGAAAGTAAAAAAATTTTGGCTGTTAATATTACCAGTGTTGACCAAAAGGAAAGTTGGTATGTTGTAAATATCTATGCTCCTAATGCCAGGAATGATAGGAAAAAGGTATGGGATATTCTCTCAAATCTCAGAAGCAAAGATCATTGTGGGCGATGGATTATATGGGAGACTTTAATGTTCCACTCTATGATTATGAGAAATTGGGTGGTAACACTATTCAAATGGAAGGGAGATTTGATCTCATGGAGTTTATAAGTAAAGAAGGTTTCATGGATGTGGACTTGCAAGGAATTCAATATACCTGGAGCAACAAGAGAATGGACAAGGAATGTATATAGGCTAAGCTTGATAGAGTTCTCATTTCCCCTGATTGGATGAAAGACTATATTTGTAAGCTAGAAGCAAGCCATAGAATAGGCTCGGATCATTTCCCTCTTATACTCACAGCGGTCAAATTGAACCAAAAAAAGAATCATCCGTTCAGATTTGAAAAGATGTGGATGTAGCATCCACAGTTCGAAAGCAAAATTAAAGAGTGGTGGAATAAGCCTATTGAGGGTACAGCCCTATTCAGAGTTGCCTCCAAACTCAAAAATGTTAAAAAGGAAGTTAAGAAATGGAATAAGGATTGTTTTGGAAATATTTTTGAGAAAATGAAGACCATCAAGGAGGATATCAATAGAATCCAGGAAAAAATTCAGCAAAATGGATATACCCCAGAATCCCACAGAGAAGAAAGTGATCAATTGATACAATATCAAGACATTATAGCTAAGGAGGAAACCTTTTGGAGAAAAAGATCTAGGGTGCAATGGTTGAAAGAAGGGGATAAAAATACTAAGTTCTTTCATCTTTCCACTTTGAAACACAGAGTGAAAACTCATATTCATCACTTGAAAAAGGGAGATCAGAAGATAACAGAGGAAAAGGAATTAATGGAGGAAATGATCTCATTTTTCTCTTCCCTAATGAAGGCTGATAGAAACATCAAATTGCAAAGCCAGGCTGATATCCTACGAGTGATTCCTCCACTGATCTCGAAGGAGTAGAATAATATGTTATGTTCTATCCCTAAGGAGGAGGAAATCTTCAAGGCTGTTAAATCTTTAGGAGGAGAAAAAACACCTGGACCAGATGGTTTCCCCATGTTTTTATTTCAAAAGCTCTGGAAAATTATAGGGAAGGATGTCAGCAATGCGGTGAAGGAGTTTTTTGGAGCAAAATAGATGCTGAAGGAAATTAATGCCACTTTTCTGTGCCTTATTCCTAAGAAGGCTAGAGCTGAATGCCCTGATCAGTTCATACCGATTAGTTTGTGCAACTCATTCTATAAGATAATCTCCAAAGTTCTTACGACAAGACTAATTCAAGTAATCCCTTCGTTAATTGTTGATCAGAAAAATGGATTCATTCTAGGTAGACAAATCCTCAACTCTGTTATAATGGTGCATGAGAATATTCACTCACTGTCTAGCTCAAACACAGAGGGGTTTCTAATGAAAGTGGATATAGCTAAAGCATATGACAGGGTGGATTGGTTGTTCCTTTCAAATAGCCTTATTGCCTTTGGCTTTGAACAAAGAGTGGTTGAAATTATCAAATAGTTGATATCTACAACTTCTATAGCTGTGTTGGTAAACGGAAGTTCGTCTCATTTTTTCAATCCGTCTAGGGGATTAAGACAGGGGGATCCGATCTCCCCTATTCTATTCATTATCATGGCTGATAGTATGGGGCGATACCTAGGGGACTTAGTTTGTAAAGGATCATTTAAAGGTCTGAAGCCCTCTTCACATCTTTTAATTTGCTCCCACGGTCAATTTGTGGATGATACTATTTTCATGGGACAGTCTGAAGTTTCAGAAGCTAGAACTCTAAAGGAAGCTATAAATCTATATTCCTCAGCCTCAGGACAGCTGATTAACTGGAACAAAAGTGCTGTATTCTTTATGAATACCCCAGTTTACAGATAGAACAAAATAGCAAGGATCCTTGAATGCTCCATAGGTGCTCTTCCTTCTACTTACCTTGGTCTCCCTTTAGGGTCGAAAGTTCCTGAAGCTTTCTAGGAAGGTCTTATTAACAAATTCAATAAGAAATTAGCGGGATGGAAAGGCAGTCTTCTAAGCCAAGGTGGAAAGCTTATACTACTCAAAGCAAGTCTTCAAAGCATACCTACGTACGCTTTAAGTCTCTT
Source organism: Torreya grandis (assembly GCA_037957365.1). Lineage (NCBI taxonomy): Eukaryota > Viridiplantae > Streptophyta > Pinopsida > Cupressales > Taxaceae > Torreya > Torreya grandis. The sequence continues at coordinate 612,741 of JARHVA010003635.1, read as the reverse complement.
CAAAATCCCTACTAAATTTGTAGAAGCTATTGAAAAAATTTAGAGAAACTTTCTTTGGTCAGGTACTGAGGAGAAAAGGAGAATGCCCCTTATAGCATGGGATAACATATGTAAACCTGTCAGGGAAGGTGGACTTGGTATAAGGAAAATTAGAAGTATGAACACAACCCTCTTAGCTAAACAAGGGTGGAGGGTTTATCAGGAAAAAAAAGAATGGAGTAAAATATGGAAGCACAAGTACTTATTCAAGGCTAAGTCACTCGAATTCTTTTCTACTCTGGACATTTCTCATCCTTCTACCATATGGGGGGCATTCCAGGGAACTAAACATATTCTAGAAGAAGGAAGTTCATGGAAAGTTTGCAATGGTAAAAAGGTGAAGTTCTGGGAAGATATTTGGTTAAAAGGAAAACCTTTACAGGAAGAAATCGAAGATAAAGAGGTTATAGAAAGATGCAAGCAAAGAGTGGGAATTATGGTTTATCATTACTGGCAGAACAACTCTTGGGTTAACCTAATTGACTATGGTCAAGATCTCAAGGAAATTCAATTATCCCTAAATGCTATATCTCTATATCCTAACCTTGAAGATAAAATTGTTTGGCATAAAGAGCCAAGCGAATAGTTTAAAGTATCTTCCATTTTCACCTCTAAGGGAAATGATAGCAATCCGTTTTGGATGAGAGCCTGGATTAAGGGGCTCATCCCTAAAATCAAATTCTTTTTCTGGACCCTTCTCCAAAACAAAATATTGACTTTGGATAATTTACAGAAATGTAGAATTAATATTGTCAACAGGTGTATTCTATGTAAAAAAGACCTTGAAGATAGAGATCATCTGTTCGTGAATTGTTCCTTCACTCAGCTAGTTTGGAAGGAGATTCTCAATTTGTGGGGTATTACATGGATTCACCACAAAAATGTGGAATTATCTTTCAAAAGCTGGTACTGCCCCTCAAAGAATCCTGAAGTTCTTTTTTTATGGAAACTTACTCTTCCCCATATTTGGTGGGGAATATGGAAGGAAAGAAATAACCGAATCTTTAGAAATAAAGAACTTCCTGGATGGGTGGTAGGAAAGAACATCATAAGAGCTTTAAAGGAGAATTTATTATCACAAAAGAATCCAAGCTCTACTCTTCAAATGAAAAATCCCTTGAGGACGGATAATTCTATTGGTAAACCTAATAATCCCAGAGTAGGAGTTACTTGGAATGTTCCCTCTCAAGGATGGATTAAAGGAAACTTTGATGGTGCGGCCAAAGGGAACTCAGGGAATGCGGGTTGTGGTGGAGTGTTGAGAAACCATTTGGGAAAGTTAATTGATGATGTAGCTATCCCTATTGGGAAATTGAATTGTCACATTGCCGAAGCTACTGCTGCCCTTCAGACTCTCAAAATTGATGTGGATTCGGGATATCCCAAATTGTGGCTTGGAGGGGACTCCTTGAATATTATAAATATTCTTAACAATATAAATACTATGTCTTGGACTATAGATAATAAGGTAATGGAGATGAAAACCTTAATTAAAAAATTTGAAGAAGTGATCATTACCCACACCTATCGTGAAGCCAATGGTGTTGCAGATTGGCTAGCTAATTGTGCAGTCCGAACTGGCCAAACATTGAGGTGGCATGAAACATTAGTAAAGAATGAGGATTTGAGGGTGCTCATTCTTCATGATGCAACCCATGCAAAGGAAGGAAAGATCAAAGTGTATAAGAAATAATATTAGTAGGAGGAGTGGTAGTATGGGGAAAGGACAACAATCATTAAAGAGTAAGGCCCTCAAGAGAGAGAAGAGGATCCTGAATAAGCACAATCAAAGCTGATTTTCCTATCAACTCGGCAATAGATGGGATTATTGCAATGACCTTAGCAATTGGGGTTCTAAGAAAATGAATATGGAAAGCGAAAGGAAGGGAGAACCTCGAAAATAGGAACCTAAGAGCTGTGAGGAATTTTGCAGAAAGGAAAAGTTACGAGCTATTTGGAAAGACTTCATGGATCGAAACCGCATATCACTATGGCTTTTTTCAAAAATTGGAAGGATGAAAGGGTCACCCTGCATGGTGTCATAGTGAACTTAACAGAGGATTTTATAGCTGAGGTTACTGGGCTGCCTACTGATGGACTCAAATTCTCCAAACAGACAAGCATTTCGAATGAGGCCTTCTGTAGGTTCCCCAAAATGGAAGTGGAAGAATAGAAACTGGTTAAGAATGGGGACTTCTTTGAATTGGATCAGATTAAAGGGATATGGAGGGATGTCTTAAGCTGCATAAGGGAGTAATTCATTCTGGACGGAAGAAGTAAGCGTGTGCACAAATTCCACTTTGTCTTCCTTAACCATTTCATGCACAAGGTTAGTTTGTTTTTTCCCTTTTATCTTCGTTTCTCCTTGGTCCAAAGTTTATATGCTCATAGGAAAAAGGAAATGCACCTTATCCGTCATGAAGGCCTTATTCTGTTAATCGAAGTCTACTATAAGAATAATGCTATGGTTAAGCACCCTAAATAGGGGGAAAACAAGGAGTCGGGGAACAGAAAGAGTGAATGTGTTATTGAGAAAGGCAAAATCAAGTTCCATAGTACTAAAAAGCAGATTGTAGAAGAAGATATGGAGCGGGAGAGTATTGATAAACCTAGTGAGGAAAACTTGGAGGAAGAAGAAGGAACTGAAAGTCAGGCTACAAACTCTAATGAGGATGAAGAATGTCCTGAGAAGAATGAAAAAGATGATGTTAATATAAAGGAGGATTTTGCAAACAGAACTGAAGACACTGAGGAAAACCAGAAAGAGGTGGAGTCTGATTTTGTCCAGGATGACCCTGTTGAGGACCCAGCATCAAAGAACGAAAAGGAAACCACAGGGAAGGATGATAATCAAGATATGGAAATGGAATTAAAGAGTGGGAATATAAGGGTCGAGAAGATATCACTGAAGAAGACAAGAACAGTCCTAATAAAAATTTTGAGGAATGGAGGGGGAAAAACTGAATGATGAAACACATACACCAATGAACTGGGTTAATTGTAAAGCAGAGGCATCTTCTCAATTTGATTCTTGGATGTGCAGGGAGGTTATGAACCTCAAAAGGAAAGTGGAAACAATGGAAGATACCCTAAAAAAGGTATGGAAAAAAGTCAACAATATCGATAATCAAATAGGAGAGATCCCAGCCAAGCTCAAAGCCTATGAGAAAAACCTCCGAGAACTAATTAAGGACAATAGAATGAAAATGGAGGAAGCTACATCCAATATTTGTGCTGCTGCTATCAATATTGGTAAAAGAGCTAGTGAGGAGACTAAAGCTTTGGAGGGACCCAGCAAAAGAACGAGACAAAGCACTAGAAAGAAGGAAACCCAAAAAGGAGCAATGCTGGTGGAAACCACTACCCAGGATACTATTTTGAAAGAAAAAGAAATAATGAAAATGCTATTGGAACTGGATGAATAATCTGGTTCCTCTTATTGGTAAAGAATCTAGTCTAGTTCTTTGTTTTTTTGTTGTCTTCCTTTGTCTAAGGTGGTGCCAGATCTCTATTTTTTTGGGTTGTGACCGGTTGTCTATCCGGTGGTTTCAGGTCCATTTAAAACCTGTTTTTGCTACTTCCTTGTAGTAGTTCTTAGACTTTGTCTGTGTATTGGTTTCTCTATCTTTTTTCCTTATACTAGGGTTTCGGGGCCCCTTCAAAACCTGCTTTTACCATAATCTAAAACAACCAAGTCGAAATCACACTATACTAATTTAGGAATGAATATTATTAAATGTCAAAAACTAGATCAATATGTGTATTAATTTAGAAAAGAATCATAATTTCACATTCATGTTAATTAGGATAATAACATGTGGTTTGTCTTTCCTTATTTAGATATGTAAGCAGAGGTCAAAAATTTTCAAAGGTAGTTGGGGTTAGCTCAACCCATTACACTTCACAAGTTTTTATAGGTTTTATCCCTTAAAATGGGATTGGGTTTTTTAGGGGACTTGATTAGGGTTATACAATCAAAATTAGGGTAAAACATATTCTTGAACTCATATATTGTATAGAATAGTACAAAACCTTAAGTGGTTGAAAATATTATTTTTTATTTCCATCTTTAAAAACATAACATTTATATGTTTTATTTCATTTTAGGAAAAGACCTTGAATTTACCTAAATATATTATTATTTGGTAAATTAAAATTGAATAACCAATCTAAAACCCCTATTAGGCTCATTCTATGAATGTCATATTATCTAGTAATTTTGTGCCTTATGCTTATGATAGTGAATGGGCAAATATTCAAACTTTTAAAATTCATGATATTAATTATGTATATGAATATTATTACAAAATAAATGATTATTTGTATGATTATTAAGGTGATTTTTACAATATTTATCAATATAGTGAATAAGGAAATGAACAAACTAATCTTGAAATAAAAGAATCTAGTTTCCCTACTTATTCTTTTCATTCTTCTATTAATCAAATAGTATACAAAAATCAAATTCAAAAAAATATAAATGTGTTATTAATATATTAATGTAAGATATGAATAAACAAGATACACTTACTCCACATAAACAACTATTTTAATAATATATATTGAATACACATAGTTTGACATAATAGTTTTCTAAAGAAATTCATCTCATCCAACACTAATGAATGTTAAAACATAAGACATATATGAAAAATGATGTTTTTATCATAAAATAATGTGATATTATTCCTTCTTCTATTAAAAATAAATGTGATGATATTTATTCTACTTTACATAAAACTTATATTGAAACACAATGTGATGTGATTTATATGCTTCCTTTAGAAAAATTACATAATGAGATTTAAAAATAATGTGAATCCAATAAATTTAATGATTAAAACTTATTTATGCATATTTTACACCTATTTATAGTGTAGAGAAACCTCTACTTATACCTTTTGCACGTTTTCATGGTAGTTTCTTTCATTTGACTTATCATGATAAGGCTCATTTTTTTAATGAATCTATCTAAAGTGTCAGCATTCATGCAAACATAATAATTAATATGATGAAATATATAGATGAACTTCAATAACAAATATAAAATTTATGTTTAAAGTTTACTTCACTTGAGAATAAACTTGCACATACTCAAACTTATGATCATTAAAATACAAATAAACATGAAAATAATAAAGAAGTTAAATATGAGGCAAATGATACAAATAAGATCATTCACAAACACAAAATGGAAACCAATGAAGTGGATAAGAAAAGGGATCCAAATAATATAAGTGAAATAATACCTAAGGACTTTGAACCAAGTGCATTACCTCTTAAGTCAAAAATTCCAATCAAGGTACTTAATCAAATGCAAGAAGTGAAATACATGGGTTATAAGGTTGATCTTACTAGGAAGACACATATTATAAATAATAATCAACCAATTAATTTTGATAGTTTCAAGTATTTCCCAAGTGCCACTTTATAGACATTAATTGATAAGAATATAATTAATTTACCTTCTAATTACTATCACCTTCCTCATCACCTTTGATGGGTGGGGGACATTTTTCAACTATCATCACATTAACAAACATTATAACAACTATTATTATGCATTGAGATAAAATATTACACAACTTGTCAATAGAGGGGTTATTAAATTTGGAAAATTTGAGACTAGATCAATGAGGTAACCTTAACCATATTCTTCTACTACTCACATGACAAAGACAAAGATATCCTAGGATATTTCTACAAAGTAATAAATGGTCTAACTTTCTTTTGATGAAGATGTTATTAGAGTATGATCTTCTTCTAGTTCACATTATATGAGAATTGATGTTTCCTATGACAATCCTATTAAGAATAAAATGGTCATTTGATCCCTTATTAAAGGTGAATATAGATAAGTAATGTTGTAGATTCCAAACAACAATGTAACACATGCATAATGGTATTTATCAAGTATTTTGGATATAGTGAGTAAGAATCATATCATACACATGAGAATGTTGAGAATGTTACCATTCTAATTTCTCTAGGGCCTAAGACATTGGAAACACTATTATATGTACACAGTATTATTACACAAGGTAATGTCACATTGGGACAATATTGGTTACAAAAAATGGGAGTAGATTTTGATAAAAATAATATGATTATCTCTTTTAATTTTCAAAAAGGTTTATTTACATATTATAATAATAGTATGTTGGGGATAACATATGCCTAATTTTGAAAATTGGGGCCCTTGAGATGTTTGAAACCTTATTTTTACCAATATTTCCTTAATCCTAGATTTTAGTAGAATTTGAATATCATCCATTTTGATAATGTGGTATTTTTCACTTAAACCCTAGTGTGCTTAAATGCTTCTAACATTTTACCTAGTTTTGTAAGAAATTCAAGTTTCAAGTAAAATATTGGTTTTTCCTATGCAAATATTCACCAAAGTTTTTCTATTATTGGTTTTATAAATCTTAATCTTGGTCCCTTCTCAAGAAACCCTGAGTTTAAAACCCTAGGTGTGGAACCCTCAAAGTTTGAATTTAAATTATGGCAAGAATCATTTGGTGGGGATATTCAAGATAATATTTATAACCTAAGCTTAATTTTATATTAAGAATTAGTCTCATTTATTAACATTAATAAAACTTAATATGAAATTAATAATAAGTCTTTAAATATTATTTTAAATATCTTCACTTTATCCTAACCACCCTGTGAAGTCTGTCGACTAATCCCCTTTTTGATTTCCTAAGCCAATACCTTTTAATTAAAATCTATCCTAATTCTTTATCTTAAGACCCCATTCATATTTATTAATATGAACAGGGGATTATAATAAAATCTTAGCCTAATTTTTATTAACTAAAGGTATTAACATAAACATCATGCATCTTTTAGGATCCAACCATCCATGCTTGATCATACGTTTTGATCCAATGATGCATAAGGGACATCTGATGTTCTACGCTTCATTATAGGGTCTGATCCAATAGTGTGAGTTGAGAGTTAAAAGGTCAAAGCTCCATAAAGTCACCAAATGGAAACCACTTGCACCTAACTATGTTATCAAAGGTCTTACATATTGAATGTAGCCAATCATGTATAAAGCCTTAGATATTGATCCAATAGCTATCATTCTTCCAATTTGATGAAGCAAATTGAGTTGATGACTCTAGGAAGCTCCATAAATATTCCATGTGGCACTCTCAAATTCCACTATATGAACTTCACAAACATAAATTTTACATTCATGTTCACATCATATGGCCTTTGTGAGGATGCCTATGATGTGAACAAGACTATCAAATTTAAGTTAGTCAAATATTTTTGCCTAGGCAAAGAGGGCATGTTCTGATTTTTAATGGGTCATGTATTTAATTTTTGAATAAAATTAGGCTAAAATTATTTAACCTAAGTCTTTATTGAACCCTAAAACTAACATAAACATAGTGCATCTCGTAGGATCCAATGGCCTTTGTTTTCTTATACCAATTAGTTCAAATAGTGTGAGGTCTTCAAGTAGAACTTGGAGGGCCCAAAGACTTGGAATGTGGAGCAATATCAAAGATAGGGGATCAACAATGTGATAATATGCTAGGTGGCATAATTATGTGACTAGAAACTTGTAGCGACCAATAAGATAAAAGGCCCAAGATTGCAATCAATGGTCCATGTTGAAGCCATAGATCTTGATCTGATAATACAAAATAAAAAGAAGAATTCAAAGACCAATAGCTAGTTAACACTGAGAAAAATATGAAAATTTCCTCAAAAAGAAGTTGAATGAAGGCCACAAAAGATCCATATAGGTGAAAGATGATAGAACTCAGATTTTTTCCACCTATAAATGTAAAGGTATAAAATCAAGTCTCAATCAAATATTGAGACATGATCAAGCTTTAATACTAGTCAGATCTACCATTAAAGCTCCCAAAAGACCTAAAACTTACATAAAAAATGAAACTATGAGTGGTTGAATTATAATTTAAGCTTGCTAATTAACTTTAAGCACAAAAGAGAAATCCAAAGTTTTCTATCAAGTTGGTGCTAATATCCTCAAAGAGTTAAGAAGCCATGGTAGAAAGAAGGAAAAATGGTGGGAAGAGGTCCAACTCTACCTTTCCACAAACGATTTAGGTAGAGTCTTCAAGGATATAGAGTTAGACACCAAGGCATTGAATAACGGGGGCAAGAACTGGTCTAAACTCTTCTTCACCATTGATGAAGTATAACCCTTCACACAAAATAAGAGGATAATTGAAGAAATTAACATCAGATACAAGGACCTGGTAGTAGTCCAATTGGTTGGTCTCCACCATGTGACTGCCAAACTAGAGGTACTTCATTACATATATGTCTTTGTTCCTCTTTTTATAGATTGTAGAGTAGATGAGGACTGGATTATTAGGGATACCACTTCCAAGAGATTATCTTATGTTTCCCTATAGCCTTTGAGGGTTACTATAAGCCCCTTTAGCCCCTTTTGGATTTACCCATAATTAAATATTAGACCACCAAAAATGACCAAGATACCATCCTTAAACCTTGGCTTAATCAAATAAAATTTGTTTTCAAAGATTTCCAAGCTAGAATTCCAATTTCCTAGCTCAAGGAAGGGATTAGGGTTATTATGACCTTACTAAATAGAATATATGGAGCTATCACAACTACTTATGTCAACACTACTTGGGTTTCATATGTATACTTCCTACTTGAACAACTCACCCCTCCCATTAGGGAAATGATAAGTATCCACCTTGGTAGGCAGTTCACAGACATTAATAGAAAGACTAAAAAATAATTTTTCATGATGTCCTACCTTCTTGATGCCTTGCTGGACTCCACCAAGTTCCCCCATATCAATAATTGGTCTCCCAATATCAAAATCTTAGTTTCTTACCATTACACCAAATTCCATATCTTCAAGTATAGAAACCACATGCAATTCATTTGTGATGGCATCTATCCCTCCTTGGTTGAGGCTATCACTAGATTTCCCATGCCTAGGATGTACCCCCTCATCAAGAGATATGTGGAGATGATGGGGGATGTATGGTACTATCTAGATTGCATAGTGATAAAGATTGAGGGAACCATATCCTCACCTTTCAAATTTCTTGTCTATGTGTCACCCAAGCTTGATGAGAAAGAAATCACCTTCCATCTCATCAATGGGGTTGATGGGGTTTACAAATAAAAGAATAAGGGCCTCCTCCATCCCTTTACTCTCATAATTGGAAGGATCACACTACAATAATAGAAGTAAATAGACATTATGTCTAGGCAAAGAGGAGCCTTTATCTTCTAAATGGATGAACTTAAGATGTGGGACCCTAAAGGAATAGTAAAACATCATTTTTAAGATAAGAAGATGTTTAAATAAGTATATGCACATAAAATTGGAGTATTTGGCCACATTTATACCAAGGCAAGTGGTTTTTAGGAGGTGTTGGCAAGGTTGAAAGAATCTAATGCCAAGTTAGAGCATAGGTTGACACATGAGTAGAAGCCAATAAAGGACATTTAGAAAATTCACCCTCTCTAATATCATTTATTTCCTTCTACCTCAAGACCATCTTAAGGATCTTCAAAAGCAGAGGTGTCACCGTCACAAGCACCCCCTTAGATAGTTTTATCACCTCTTGAGGACCCTGGTAAGCAGTAATTGGAAGAAAGACAAGGAGAGGGAGCATCATCTTCAAGTCCTCCACAACAACCACCACCTCTAGTGGAATATGTATACATGGTTACTCTTGAGCCATATGAAATAGTAGAGGATGTCTTCAAGGCTCTTCAAGACATTTATGGGTTAGATAAGGAATAAATAGAGGAAGATCCTACTTCCCAAATAGGGAAACTTATAGAGGCCCCTAAAAAATTGGAGGACATTGTGAAAGAGAAAGAGAAGGAGCATGAAATAGCTTTAGTCAAAACACCTAGCCAAAGGAAGAAGAAGGCTAATTTGGACCTTGTCTCCCTAGTTCTAAAAGGCCAAATCTCCCCTTTATGAACCTAGCCTAGGAAATAAATTTATGCAATGTTGAATTCCCCATTCATGGGCCAGTCATTCCTGATTGGTTCATATATGGGAAGTTACAAAAAAATACTACTATGGCCCATTCATGGGAATTTACTAAAAGTATCAACATTGATGAGGACCTCTAGCCTTGGATTATGGAAATGATGAATGAGAAAGAAGAGAGAAGAATAGTGAAAGAAGAAGGAACTAGTGGCAAGAGAATGGATACTCCTGGAGAATCAAATGGAACCAAAGAGGAAATCTTAGAATCCACCAAGCTAACTGAGCTTACCACTAATATTTTCTTTAATCCATATATCACAAGCTTAGAGAAGATTAGCATAAGGAAAGATATGGTGAGTACTGAAGAGTTCACCTTTCAAAAGGTGGAACCTTTCATAGGCCTAACTCTTATTACAATAAAAGCAATGGGAGAAAATCCCATCCATTAGGAGGATGTGGAAAGTCTAGTTAGATCTCAGTCAACATAGATAATAACTAGAATTAGTGGATTGAAGCAATAAATTACCAACATGAGGATGGAAAAGCAAAACCTTGAGACCCAAGCCATCCTCTTTGTTCCTGATGAGATTATAAATATGATCAATGAGTTATTTGATATGTTTGAAGCCTTGAAGGCCATAAATCATAGGTAATATGCCTTATTATAATAGCTCAAATAGCTAAGGCTTTGGTCATCTAGTGGTAGGCTTCAAAAGACCAAATTGTTGAGCTCATCAATGTACAAGTAAAGAGACAAATCGTAGACTTTAGGACTATTAGTTTGGGACCCTTAAGTGTAATCTTAGGCATTATTATTGACAAGGTGAAATAATTGAGAACATGGCATAATGAGGTCAATGATGTCATAAGGAAGGATGAATGTTTGATTAGTAAGATTGAGAAACTCTAGGAAATAATTTTGATAGATTCTTTACAACCCACTACTATGGGGTTGATTGATGATGAAGAGTTCAAGCAAAGAGACACTACCAGCATCCAGGAGATAAGAGGGAGAATCCATGGCTAATCTAGCAATGATAATTATATAATAATAGATATCATCTTCAATTTAGGAGAGAAGATAACATAGGCTTGGAGCATCAAGGAAGCCACACTAAGGAATGACAGAATTTGACAAACTAGAAGATCACAAAAATGGATGTTTAATGAAGAATGTAGTATATATTGACATGATCAATGAATAACATACTAAGGCTCAACACATCTTATAGCAATGATAGCCACCACCAACCCAATAGAAGATTCTATACATTATAATTCTACATACATTTTGTAAAAGTGGAATATTATAGTGTATAAATACATGCTATTTTTTTAGCATATATAATTTTAGGTCAGTCTTTGGAGAAGGTCATGTGTATAATAGAATTGTCATACAAGGATAACTATCCTTAATGTAAGCATATGTATCTTAAGAACTAACCAGTACACCACCTATGTTTTATATAAATCAGCAGTGTTACCATTTTGTAAATATAGAGATTTTTTAGCAAAATTGTATACTCACACCAATTAATATAGCTATAGGAATTCTACAAAGATTGTCTATCTAGTTGTATTCATAGTTATAGCTTTTATATTAATTGTTTATGTAGATATTAAATTTGATTTGTTTCTTTAATTCCTAAACTACATTAACTCATTTATAGGGTTTTTAATCTATGATTTGCTAGGTTAGTTGTAAAGATCACGAGTTGTTTCACTTTAATTTGTCTTATATCAAAGATTTGCATCATCTATTTAGATATCAAAACAAAATATTAAAATTAAACATGGTTCTTACTTCTAATTTTAATTTATCCTTAGAAATTGGCCTGGTTTGTAATGAAAATTGAGCTCTAGCTATTTTACATTATAAATTGGATTAGATGTATGTTTAATAAAATGAAACTTTGTCATAATGTTTGAGGTAAAGACTTACAATCATATTTGTTTCCTTTCTGCCTTACCCTCTCCTCTTTTCTCTTTTTTTATAAAGATCTTCACTATATCTTAAATTTCACTATAAATATACATTTAGTTTAGTATAACATCAATCTTTGACTAAGGAACTATCAATAAGGCTAAACCAAGGTGGATCCCACCATTTAATAATATAAATTTGTGGAATAGTCTACTCTGCTCTGTTGCTATTTCACCAAAGGCATCATTATTATCAAATACTTACAACTCATGCCCTAAATTCTAAAAATTCAAATATGAGTAGTGTTTTATAAACACTGAAAGAACCTATGGTACATTTAAAAGCATCAACATGAGAAGATCCACTAGTGCTATAAGGAGGGTGTTGATGCTAATTAGTCAAGAATTGGTGTCATCTTTATGACTTTGGGTATATCTTTGATCCCAAGTGTAAATATTGGTAGTCTTATATGTATATGACATATCTTTGTGCTTTATTAAGGAAAGGATCATAGTTATTTGATAAATGATTGCTAATTTTGGTAAATATAGATTTGAATTTGAAGATATGTAGCATTTAAAATTATAACAACTTATTATGATCAAAGATTAGGTGATCCCTTGCAAATTGTGGTTCATCTCAAACTCAAACTTGTAAAGATAAATTATATTTGTGTAATAAGATGCATCCTTGAGCTACCTTTATGGAAATTTGATGGCCTTTGTCATTTTTACATAGCTCTTTGTAGAATTAGCCCAGTGTGCATGTCTAGTCCTTACTTCTTGTAAATATTAACTTGATACACCATATTTTAAACAAGATCTCAAATCTTCAAGATGGAATTAACTAGAATTCACACCAAATCATGCTAAAAAATAAGAGACCCTTTACTTGAGCTACAAAGTCATCAGATAACTAGGTGTGATAAAGGTAGACAAAGACTTTACAAGTCTTTACCCACTTCTCTTATTCAAGGGACCTTTGCATTCAGACCAAATCTAGGTATGGCTTGGTGATTGAGTTCCCCCATTAATTTACAAGGGGTAGTCCATAATTTACCATGTAATATAGAGAAATATTTGTCCATATTTAGTCCTACTAGTTTTGTAATTATAGAGGAACATGTTAAGTTTTTTAAATCTTCTTTGAAGTTATTAAATGTCAAACATGAGGATGTAATATGTAGACTATTTCCCTTTACTTTCAAAGATGCAACATATGAATGGTTCCTCAATTTTCCTAATGACTATATTACATCTTGGAATGATTTCAACACCCTTTTCATTGATCATTTTGGTAAGATTAATAGTCCTTGTGTCATTTATCATAAATTCACAACCATTGAGAGAGATGTCAGTGAGCCTATAAGTTCTTTCAATGCTAGATTTTAGAAAATGTATAGCAAGACTATGGAACCTTATAAACCTATTAATGTTCTATACCTAGAGACATACAAGGATGTAGTAGACCATATAAATTTTTTATTCCTAAAGAGATCTATCCTAGTTATAGCTTCACTACCCAAATCCTATTATGAGGTAATGGTTATCAGTGATCAAATACAACCAGAGGACCAAATGGCTTAATCCATTCCCAATGTTAACCCACAAATGCCTACTCTAAACCTTTTTACAAATAATAATCAAAACACCCCATTCTTAACCAACTTCCAGCCTTAAACATACTACCTACCAGACATGCTACTCCTAATCAAAATCTAGGATTCTTGAGTCACCAAGCTACTAATGGATCTTCTACTAATGATCAAAAGGCCTTAATACCAATTCCTAGTTCAATCAATAATCATGTCCACAATTTTTAGACCCCTAAGAATAAGAATGATTCTATATTAAAGATGTTTCAAAAAATTAGCATTGATTTTATCTAATTTCAAAAATAAGTTAGTAATACTGGTGAAAGTTCTAGAAAGAACTTTACTTTCCAAAAGTTCAACAAACTAGGAAATAGGTTTCACAATGACAACTTATAAAATAATAATAATAAGGCTAATGATCCCTTTGTTAGTTAAAAAACCATGGATATTAATCTCTTAAACATTGGCTTGCTTGACTAATATAGAGTGCATGCCATGGATAAACATGGTGAGATTGATTACATTGAATTATACAAAGCCATTAAAGCTTTTCAGTAAGAACTAGATACATTTGAAGTGGTCCTTAATAGGGATTGTGCTAGAAATGCTTATGTATCTAAGTTTTCATACTAGGTCCACATGATAGAAATGTTCCAATTACATTTTTAAGAAGATACTGAACCTAAGAATATTCCTGAAGATATTCAAGCATTCCAACAATTCTTTAAGACACCCTCTAAGGAATAGGAATCAAAATAAACCTTTGAACACTTCAACTCCTTCTAATAACTATGGGACCCCTCCTAACACTACTTTAAGGAAAGACCCTAATCCACCCAAGGGAAGTTCATCCAATCCTAATACTTATTCACCAATCAAAACTAGATATAAAATTGTTAAAGACATGAAGGAAATCAATGACAATATTACCGTACATGAGTTAACTCAAATTAATAAACAAAGAGACTTGTTGCTAGAGTCTCTGACTAAGAAACCTGAGAAGCCACCTAGGGCTGATAGTGAAAATGTAACCATGCAAACAATGAAGGTAGAATCCCCCATTTCTTCTCATAGTTAGGATATTTGGTAAGAACCTCCATAATTATCTTCTAGATTCTAGAGCTTTAACCAATATCATGATTGCAGGAATATGTGAACAACTGGGATTGACTCCAATTAAGTTTGACAAGGTGGATACCCAATTAGACAAATCAAGAGTCAAAGTCATTAGAGAATTATTAAATGTACACATGCAATTAGCTAGTGAACCCAAAGTGTAACAATTTACTGACATTAAAGTAGTAGACATTCCCAACACATATGAATTAATTTTGAGTAGAGAGAGGACTAAGTCCCTAAATGGATATGTGTCTACTGATTGTTCACACCTATGGCTACCTTGGAAAGGTGTCCTAAATTAGATAAGAGTGGAAAGATAAATAAGGATGAAACACATGATAACTGAGTATAATGTTGTTCATGAGAGAGTTAGTTTCCTTGATCCTGACTTAGGAGTCTTCACCTTAGAGACTACAAAAGCAGTTGGTTCCCAAGACACTCCCATTGTACCTAGTTTGTGGAAAATTTATGTTGATGGTATTAAATGCAAGTTTGGATCTAGCTTTGGCATTGTTTAAATAAACCCTACTAATAAGCAATACCATGCATCTTATAGACAACAATTTCCATGCACTAATAACCTAGTTGAATATGAGGCTCTCATTTTGGGGTTGTAATTTTCTATTAAAAATAAAGTAAAAAAGATAATAGTTTTTTGGGACTCTGAACTTGTAGTTAACCAAGTGAGAAGCAAGTATCAATTCAAACTATCATAACTAAAGAGGTATAAATTCATATTTTAGGACTTAATAGAGTTTTTTGAGGCATTCAACATCCTCTTTATCCCTAGAGATGAAAATAAAGTTGTTGATGGGATATATTCTACTATATCCAATCTCATGTCTAATCAATATTATCCTAACTCTAGTATTGAGTTAATACCTTACCCCTCAGTCCTAAATAATGTGAACCACTTCCAAGTCTTCAATGATGATCAATAGATCCTATAATTCATGACTAACTCAAAAGATTTTAAAGCTCATATTATTGATGAATATATGAGGATACCCATGAAAATTAATTGAATGGAAAGATCATTCAATTGAGTGATAACAAGACACCTAAAGGGATGGTTTCACTAGAAATATTGTTTGACCAAGACAAACTCACTGAAAATCCTAAGGTCCCCAAGGTAAATGAGAATGAATACAATGTAATCAATATTGTAACCCAAGATCAACCCTAGCAAGTTAATGTGGGGAAGGCTTGCAAAAAAATGGAGAATAAAAAATCTAGATAGTTACTAGATACAAGGACATAATACCCTGGTCTTATGATGATTTAAATATATTTGATCCAAGGGTTATCACCCATACTATACCCCTTAAGGAAAGTTGTGAACCCTTCAAGTAGAAGCAAAGGCCTATTAACCTTATCCTAGAACCCATGATATATAAAGATGTTAAGAAGTTATTTGATGCAAGGATTTTATTTCCCATTTGGCACTCCACTTGGGTTATCAATTTGGTTCCATTCAAAAATAATTCTAAAATCAGGTTATGCATTGACTTCAAAAACTTGAACAAAGCATCTAAAAAGGATAATTACCCCTTGCCCTCTTTAGACGAAGTGATATAGGTTATTTATATATCAGCCATGTTGTCCTTCCTTGATGGATTTTTAGTGTATAACCAAGTGTTAGTTGATAGGGAGGATATAATTGAGATAACATTTACCACTACTAAGTGGGGAACTTTTGCCTACAAAATGATGCCCTTCAGGCTGATCAATACAAGGGATAATCTTAAAAGAGCCATGGACCATGTTTTCTAGGGTCTAGTTACCAAATGAATCATAATATACATGGATGACCTAAAAATATTCTCCAAAAATAGACAAGATCATTTCACACACCTTTAGTAAGTATTTAAGAGATGTAAAAGGTATGGTATTTATCTTAACCCCAAGAAAAGCATATTTTGTGTTACTAAAGGGAATTTGCAAAGTCATCTTATCACTAAAGATGGGATATCTATAGATCCTAAAAGGGTGGAAGCCATCTCTAAGATAGAGCTTCCAAATGGTCATAAATAACTAAAGTCATTCTTTGGCAAGATAAACTTTGTGAGGAAATTCATCTCAAGGTTTGCTGAGATTATCAAACCATTAAATGAAATGGTTAAGAATGATGCCAAGGTTACATGGAATGAGGAGTCCAAAAAATCATTTAAAAACATCAAAGAAGTAATCAATCAAGCCCCAGTACTAAAAATTCAAACTTTTCAAGGGACTTTTATTTGTACTCATTTACTTCTACTCACACCATGGTAGTAGTCCTAACTCAGAAAGGTTGTGGGAATGATCACCCAATTGATTTTATGAGTACCAATTTCAAGAACACTAAAATAAATTACTACCTGATTAAAAAACAAGAATATGTACTAGTGAAATAAGTAAATAAGTTTAGCTATTACATCCTTAGGAAAAAAGTGCATGCTATCTTACCAGACCCTACCATAAAACTCATGTTGAGTCAAAATGAATTGGGTGAGCGTAAATGCAAATTAATGTTAGTTTTATAGGAATATGATATAGAGATGAAAAATACTAAGTTTTTAAGGTGTCAAGGCCTTGTCCAAATGATTACCAACACTAACCCCAAGCTACATATCATGCAAGTTGAACAACAAAACTTCTAGACCAATGAGTGATATGATTCCTTGATTCACTTATTGATTAATGATGTTTGTTTTACATGACTTATGAAAATGTATAAGAGAGACCTAAAACCCAAAAATTCTCATTATTTGATCAAAGATAGAGTATTATATAGAAAAACTTTGAAGGACTCTATTTAAGGTGTGTATCCAAAGAATAATCTTCACAAATCAAGATTAATTTCAATGAAAATTTGGGTAGTGGACATCCATCAAAAATAATAATAACCCACAAAATCCTTAGGTTTGGTTACTATTGGCCTACTATTTTCAAGGATGCTCACAAGCATGTGAGGGAATGTCATTATTTTCAAGTCTTTAGCACCAAAGAACCAAAAATTAGCCATGCCTTTGCAACCAGTGATGATTGACAAGCCCTTTGCACAATGGGGATTGAATTTCATAGAAGTGATCAACCCCAATTATTTTGAAGGCCATAAATATGTCCTAACTTCTACAAACTATATCATAATGTGGATTGAAACTATAGCCACCAAATAATGTAGGATAAAAGAAGTGACCAGCTTCCTAGAAGAAAACATTTGTACCAAATTTGGAACCCTAGTTTCTTTGGTGTGTGATAATGGATCATCTCTTGTGTCCATAGAGATGGCTGAATGGGATTATGATAATGGAATTTATATAAAGTTTGATTCTAATCATTACCCCCAAGGAAATAGAGGTTTTGAATCCACTAACAAGAACCTGATCAAGGCAATCCAAAATTTAGCTAAATAAAAACCTAGGTCTTGGCACAAGATCCTCAAATATGCTCTATGGGTAGATAGGATACAAATTTAATAATCCCTAAAGGCATCACCATTCCTATTGGTGTATGGCCAAGAACCTATTTTTCCTATCACTCTCAAGCTTCCCACACTTAGATTTATGTAGGAATACATGGAGGAGAGCCAAGAGCTTGCAAAGTCTATGTTATTAGACATCATTCAAGTGGAAGATGCAAGGGAGGATGTCTTTGATAACTTCAAAAAAAATCAAACCACAGTCAAGATATGGTTTGATAAAAGGTCAAAATTGAAAGTATTTAGATAGGGAGACCTAGTCCTCCTTTGGGATAAAGAATTTGAACCCAAAGGAAAACATGTTAAAGTCACACCTCTATGGATTAGCCCATATCATATTGTTAACACACTTGGTAATAATATTTTCAAGCTGAAAGACCTTCAAAGAGCAGATTTTACCTTGTCTACCAATACACAATATCTCAAGCATTACTTTGATGCAGCTCTACTAGGTGTATTCATGTAGTAAAATCTATAAGACCATTTAAGTCATATTAGGTAGGCTAGTTAGTTTATTTTCTACTCTTCTTTCTTGTCTTATTTTTATATATTTATGTGCCTTTTTTTCTTGTTGTTACTTGCTTTGGTGATTCTATTTTTATTTTCTTGCCTTGTTCCTTGGCTTTAATTGATATTTTTAGAGATATTATGGTGTTAAAAATATCTTGTCTTACTAAAATTCTTGGAGTTTCACTAACTAGATTATGAACCCCATACATATGATGACCACAAACTTGAAATGTGATCTTGGCGCCATAACACAAGGAAATTAGTAAAGGCAAATGAAGATATACCTTATTCTATACAAACATAAGACATTATTGGGAGTTTAACATGGATTTAAGAAGAATTATACTTATGAAATAAGGTTTAGTCTATTAGGATAAATCCATGTGTGCACTTAACAAGACATCTTTGACTGGGAGAATGGTGATAATCACAAGTGATTTTATGTAATCAAAACACTGGGATACAATCCTTAAACCTAGCTACCTTGGTTCTAACCTTGTTGAAATCATTAAATATATCTCAAAAGATTAAAAAAATAAGAATTTAGTGCAAAATTTGAAGATTTTTAAGCATAAGTGTTTTGGGTAATCTCTATCAGGGCTATGGATGTCCGGCTTGCAATGGAACAAGGCCTTGAGTGGAGCCAAAGGCATCTCTATTAGGGATATAGATGCTTAACTAGTAGTAGAGCATTGCCCAAGCTTTCTTGAACTAAAATAATAACCCCTTTAATACCTAACGAAGCCTACAAACTATTTCAAATGATTAAGGGCATGAAACCTAGAAGTTGTTCCTTGAATCCCATGGCAAATAATAAGTGGAATGAAAGCACACACACAACATGACTATGTCCTAGCAGTTTAAATTCAATCTTGAAGGTACAAATCATGTTTCAACCATGAATGGACCTCAAATGATGACATGGATCCACTAGAGTAAAGGACCTAATTATTGACCTAAACTAGAGTCTCTAGGTTCTAACATTTGGTTATGTTTCCCTAGTGAGTCACCATTTGTTGGGGCCAACATACCCCTAATTCTATAAATTAGGGCCCTTGAGATGTTTTAAACCTTTTTGTTACCAATATTTCCTTACTTCTAGGTTTTAGTAGAATTTTAAGATCATTCATTCTAATAAGATGGCATTTTTCAATTAAACCTTAGTGTGCTTAAATGCTTCTAACATTTTACATGATTTTTTAAGTAATGTAGGTTTTAAGGAAAATACTTGTTTTTATTAGGCAAAGATTCATTAGAGTTTTTCTATTAGTGGTTTTCTAAATCTTAACCTTGGCCCCTTCTCAAAAAACCATGAGTTTAAACCCTAGGTGTGGAACCCTTAAATTTTGAATTTAAATTTTGGTGAAAATCATTTGGCAAGGATATTCAAGATAATATTTTGGACCTAAGCTTAATTTTATATTAAGGTTTAGTCTCATTTATTAAATTTAATAAAACTTAATATGAAATTAATAATAAGTTTTTAAATATTATTTTAAATATATTCACTTTGTCCTAACCATCCCGTGAAGTCCCTCGACCAAGCCCCTTTTTAATTTCCTAAGCTGGGTCCTTTTAATTAAAACCTTACCTAAGTCTTTATTCTAAGACCCCCTTCATATTTATTAATATGGATGGGAACTTATAATAAAATATTAGCCTAAGTTTTATTAACCAAAGATCTTAACATAAACCTTTGACTAAGTAACTATCAAGAAGGCTAAACCAAGGTGGTTCCCAACCACTGAATAATATAAATTTGTGGAACAATCTACTTTGCTCTACTGTTATTTCACCACATGCATCATAATTTCCAAATACCTAAAAATCATGCCCTAAATTCTTGGAATTACAAAATGAGTATCTTTTTTTTAACACTAAAATAACCTATGGTACATTTAGAAGCATCAATATATTACAAACACAATGAAAGATACAGTTACATCATCTACAATGTAAGTGTGGATACTAATGCAAAACAAGTACTTATTTATCAAGAAGTGAAATAAGTAAAAAACATTACAAAATATAATTAATAATATGAAACATTCAAGTTTTTAAAAAAAAGACTTGTCAATGAGTTTCAAATGATTATAATTCATTATTATTCATGATTGGTTAGTCAAATAATGTTTTTCCACAACAAATGATTTATTTAGATGATTTCACGGATTAGTTTCACATATACATGTCATGTGCCTAAATGTCATAACACTATACATATTTTAGTATAATGATAGGTAGAGTAATCTACACCACTACAACCATCATAGTTGGTTTTTTCAATTATTAAGGATATTTATATAGAGATGATTGCTAAAACTATTCAAGATCATTATATAGAGATGATTGGTACATATATTCAATATCATTCTATACATTCACTTCATAGGAGAGTAGTGGCCCCTCCTAGGCATCAAGTTTTCTAATATCCATCACATCATAGAGTTATTAATAACTCAAAAATGCCTTTATCTACCATATAAAACACTAAGAGAGTATCACACACAGTTCAACTTGTTCCACTATGAATAAAGCCACAAATACATTCCTCCTAACTATCCCATTGATGGGATAATTGGTTAGCATAATTGTAATGAAATTACTTATATTATTTTCAATAATATAATTATATGCTATATAATTAATATCATAATAAATAGATCCAAAAAAAATTGGTAAAAGAGTAGAATAATTGAATATTATTGTAATAACCCCACTAGGTTTTACTAGAATAAGGTAGTTTATTTAAAAATAAGCATTTACATAAATTTAATATATAGATTCCATCATGTTGAACTAAAAATATAGTGATCTTTAACTAAATACATTAGTTTTTAAGCTAACCATAAATAAGGTAAAGATCTAATCAATTTAGCTAATGATCACAAGATCAAGATCAAGTATAATTATGATAAAAAAATATTGTATTTATCTCAAAATGTATATTTACAAATTTAGCCACAACTGATATAATGTTATAACCAACTATTGAAATGATAAAATATACAAAATATTATAGTTTTATCATAATATAAGGCTTAATATTAATGTACAATGATACAATGCTCCATGAAGCATGCAAGTCTCATCAAAATTGAATCATCCATAAGTATTCATGAGTGTAGTCAGTATTGAGTAATACTAAGGAGAGGGAGAGCATCATCCAAGTGTTTTTACACACTAACCACAAAAAATCGATCCCCCACAAAATCTCCCAATTATAGAATGACCCTCCCTTAATGTATGGGTAGATAATGATGGTGATGGAATCAAGAGTGACAACTAGAACTTGTGTGCTATAATATATCTATTACATGTAGTGTATCATAAATAAACTTGTTGCAACATGATATCATACAAAACATTTAAATTAAATCAAATGGATAAAATGATAATGTTTAACTATAAGCACTACTTTGGTTAAAGTTTTCTTATAGTTATTTGATCTCAAAGATCAGACAATTTCATACACACTACTCAATCAGATTACACCTTATCTACATATTAGTGACACTAATTAAGCAAGTGGAATCTATCTCACTTACTTATTTAGGGTCATTAATACCAGATTGGTTCATATATTAAAAAATATTAAAACCAATAGATTTCATAATGAATTTTCCCAGCTAATAGATATAATATGTGATAATACAAAGAAATATTATATACATTCATTTAATACATCAAATACTATAATATAATTTCCAAACATCTAATTTATTTATATCACAATAAAATAAGATATATCATAAATTTTAAATAGTCATTCCATTTAGGTAAAACCAACATCATAATAATCAAACCATCTAGGTAAAATTATATATCTAGACATCAATTACCAAATTATTTACATGCAACTCTCCACTTACTGTTATTCATCCATCTAACATTGTTTACTAACTTATTATTTTATGTCCATATACCAATAGTACATCAATAATTTTATTCCAATAAAAATAAACATTATTATCATTTGTGTTTATTTTTCAATATCATATAACTAGAAGTTACTTCAACCTATTATACATGCATTTAAGTTTAGCCTTGATAAATCAAGTTAACAAATTCATTTAATACATCGTTGAATCAACATATAAAGTATTTAATTGTCCATCACTATATGCATTTTAGTATATGGTATACTTAAATCAAAATTATTTGAGTATCATGTACATATATAGTTATATGCATATACTAACACATAATATAATAATTTCTTCTCCAATACTCAGTTAAAGAGTAACTAGTGTTTCTATAACTATGCTTTATATAAATAAATCCAATAGATAATTCATATATATTTATATGGTATAATTGAATACAATTATAATATTCTATCAATGATTCATAAGTTTCACACACACACACACACACACACACACATATTTTATCACAAAATTACATTTATAAAAGTAATACTTTTATAAAATTAAACAAGTTTTATACTTTAGCTATACAACTATGTTAATATTCCAACACAACTCATAGTCCATCTAACTTCCTCAAATGACACACTGTCCTAAAAACCTAGTCACATTATGTATGTATGTATGTATATACATATGTATGTATGTATGTACATATATATGTAAATATATATATATATATATATATATGTATGTATATATATACATATATATACATGTATGTATGTATATATATACATATATATATGTATATATGTATATATATATATATATATATATATATATGTATGTATGTATATATGTGTGTGTGTATGTATATATGTATATATACATATATGTATATATGTATGTACACACACACACACACACACACACACACACACACACACACACACACATATTTCAAAAGTAGAAAGTCCTATATAGATGTAACCATATACATATATAAAACATATTCAAATATAGAAATGATTTTTAAAATTATACTTCACAAGTTGTAAGAAGACATTTCATGTCAAAATCGTAATAGTAATTAGCAAGTTTACTCAACCATGTAATATTCACAAGGAACTCTATCCTTCATCATATTCATACAAAATTAAACTCACAAATGTAACCACAATGAATAACCATAAAATCATATAATCACTACTTACGGTTATACATAATATAAGTATAATGATATACATACACACACACACACACACACACACACACACACACACACACACACACACACACACACACACACACACACACACACACACACACACACACACACACACACACACACACACACACACACACACACATATATGTACACATCTATAAGTCCTCAAATATTTTTTCCAATACCCAAATATTATGTGTATATGCCCATGTATATTTATACATTTTAGGGGAATTAAACTTCATAAAAAGCATCCAATCATTCAAATGTTATTATACATAGAATAGAAATTTATTTTAGTTGAAGTGACTTAAGAGAAAACACTAAACATAGCTAGGGTTTTGAATTTTTTTGCTCCCTAATGATTTTCCATTTTATCTCAATTTACATACTATGTAATGTCCTAATTTGGGTTAATAACCCATATACCTAATTTCATATATAAAAAAACCCAGAATATTTTATATATCGAAAGAAATGAAATCCACATTAATGTATAAAAATTGAGCCTAAATTGAAAAAAATATCATTTTAAACTCAACTATTAAATCCCCTTATTCTTGAATTTACCCTAATTATATTTTTCAAGGTTTTTAATCTCTTAAATCTCTTATAAATTATGTCTAACTATCTCAATCAAGATTTTACATTTATGTTAACCCTTCTAATATAAACTTAATTTATAGATTATAATTTCATAATTTATATTTTCAAAGATGGCCATTCCAAAATAGGGTTCTAGAGTTATATACTTGGCTCTGTAGATGGCTAAGCCATTCTTAGTGCTATGCATATAACCCTAGTTTTCCCTAAATTTCTAATAATAAAAAATAAAAACCCTAAAATAAATTACCAAAATTTGTTGACTTAATCCATATAATTTAAATATGAATTTAATCAAAAAAACTTACATGTTAGAGAAGATCATAGTAATGGCAACTGGTAAAGTGTTATCCCAATTCCTTGAACCCTTTCTTTCTCCTCCATCTACCATGTCTCCTAAAAGCATTTCCTTTTTCCATATTATTCTCCTACATTCCATTTTCATGCTAAATGAACTACCAATCTCTCTGTCAAAACTCCATGCATCCCAAAATAACTGGCAATTTTGGCAAAACTCAACATTTTCACCATGCAAACCCAAAATAAAGTGTATGTTTAAATAATTGCACAATTAACACCAAAAAACACCACTTAAACATATATTTTGAGAACTTTACAAATGAAAATTATTTCAATCGTTATGCATGTTAACATTGATCTCCCAATAACCATTTAAATGTTATCACAATAATAGTAATTATAACATTGACTTAATACAAAGTTCCTATCAAACTAAGTTATAACTATTATCACTTTTACTAAACACAATGACTATGATAAGTACAATTTATCCCTTGCCTTGCATATATGTTCAATTTAATAATTATCTAAAAAATATGGTAATTGAGTCCATTTTTACTCTTTAGTAATGTATCTTATAAAAAAGACACCATTTAACCTAAAATATTATGTCAATGTTCAAAACTAATTTTTCTAGAAATCACACACATCACAAAGACAAATGTAAAGCATACCAAAGATCAAAATCACATGTTATGGTAACATAATCACAGAGGTATGTTAAATAAAACAATGTGTAAGAGTCTAAGTCTCACACTTAGAAAACACACAACCAGATTAACATAAGAATCAAACATTTTCAATGTAGATAATATAATAGCAATCAAAAGCATACTAGAATCCTTTTAAATCAAACAATTATTAAAAACATATTATACTATTTATGATGTGTGTGGGTTTCTCAGTTTCCATTCTATCATCCACCAACACCTCTATCTACTCCACCCTCTTTGATGATGCTCTACCTCCATCATAGTCTAAGGGATGGATATATTACATCCACCTTAAAAAATTAAAGGTAGTTAGCTTGAATCAATATAAAAACCATAATATACTATTGTAATGAACTAATTAAACATTAACATCATGTACATAACACAGAAGTAAAACTAACTTAACAAGTTAATGATCATGTAAATAAGCTACATATAACTATTTATACATCAGTATATAAAATATAACTTAACCAAAATAGTAATTAACAAATCAATAACTATAAAATCTACTAATCATTAGGTTATTAAGTCTAGAGAGGAATTAGTATGTAACATCATTTCCCCCTAAAGTTGGTCATCATCCTAATGACACTTATTCCAACATAAGTTCTAAAATTAAACAATATTCAACAAAAAACTATATAATATCCAACAAACATATAAAGTAAATAAATGTGGTAATAGCCTATAAAACTCATCATAACCCTCCCAGGGGGCACTATCTTTAAAATATTAGTCCCACTAGACCTTGCACTATGACACTTATTTATTATGCAAATTGAGTTTGGGAGTGTCAATTATTCTAACTAGTTTTATTGTGACCACATCACGATATATAACATGTAAATAATTATAATCCAAAATATAATAAGCATTAGGAACTTAATTTTTAAAATAGGATACATGGAAAACATTATCAAAAAGAGCTAGAGATAGTGGCAAAGCAAGCCTATACTCTACAATATTGATCACTTATAGAACCTCAAAAGGTCCCACATATCTTGGTAAGAGATTTATTGATTTAGCAAAATTAATCAAGATTTTTTAAGGCTTAACCAATAGCAATACTTTATCACCAATAAAAAAACTAGCTTGATGTTCTTTTCATATCAATATAACTTTTATGTCTATCATTAGCCTCAGCCAACCTTTTCTTGATTATTCTAACTTGGTATTCCATTTCTAGAAGAATTTTAAGTCCAAAGACTACTTTGTCTTCTAATATGTCCCAAATGACTGGTGTTCTACACCTTATTCCATATAATGCCTCAAACAGAGCCATTTTCAATGTTGATTGGTATGAGTTTTTGTAGGTAAACTCAACCAATAGAAGGTACTCCTTTCACTTGTATTACTGATCCATGATATACATTCAAAGGAGTTCTTCTAAAACTTGGTCAATCCTCTCTATTTATCCATCTATTTTTGGGTGATATGTAGTACTAAAATTCAACTGCATGCCTAGAGTTTAATCGAAAGTCAACCAAAATCTATAAGTCATTCTCATATCTAAATTAGAAATGATCTTTTTTAGAAATCCATGCAATAAATACACCTTTTTCATGAATCTCTTCACAAGCATAAGTGCATCATCAGTCAAATTACTTGGTATGAAGTGAGATACCTTGGTTAGTTTGTCAACTACCACTAAGATCATATCGTGTTGGTTCTGTGATAATGATAAACCTTGGACAAAGTCCATAATAATTACCTACGACTTAAATTCTAGTATATCATGAGGATATAATAATCCTATCATATGCACATGTTTAACCTTCACATGATGACATTCTAAACACCAAGATACAATATATATATATATATATATATATATATATATATATCCCTTTCAAAAAATAGAGAGGTCTTAAATCATCCATGAGCTTAGTTACACCATGATGACTTGAATATGGGGAATTATGTAATTCTTTTATCACCACGCTCCTCAAATTATCTCTATTAAGTACATACATACTACCCTTATACCGCAAAAGATTATCACTCTCTAACTTGAATCCTTTAAACTTGGGATTATGAGTATCCTTTAACAATGCTTTCTTAACCTATGCATATAATTCATATCTAGGTGGGAATTTAATTACCTAATCATAAAATGTACACTTGATAGTAGTTAAGGCTACTATGTACCTTTTATGACTTAAGGCATCTGCAACTCTATTTTCCTTGCCCTTGATATAGTTTATATCAAGATCATAATTAGATAAGAATTATATCCAACATATCTAACATGCATTCAAGTTTAGTTGAGTAAAGATATACTTGAGTCCCAAGTTATCAATCTTAAACTCAAATGGTTTCTCCAATAGATAATGCCTCTAAATATGTTAAGCATGCACTATTATAGTAAGTTCCAGATCATGAGTGTAATAATTTACCTCATAAGGCTTACATTTTCTAAACTTTTATGTTACAATTAAACCATCTTGTATAATAAATTCTTTAAGTTTATCCTGAGATGCATTCATGAGTACTGAGAACTAATCATTAAGATCAGGAACACTTAACATAGGTACTAAAGTAAGCCTCCTTTTCATCCCCTGAAAGGATTTTTTGCACTTGTCTAACCAACTAAAACTATGATTATTCCATTAAAGAAAGGTAATTGGGTTAGCTATCTTTGAGAAATTTGGAACAAATTTCCTTTAATAACATGCAAAACCCATAAAACTCCTCACCTCATGCACATTTTTAGGCACTGGTTATTCCATTATGGATCTTATCTTCACCAAATCGAATGAAATTCCATCTATGGAGATAACGTGTCCCAAATATTTCACTTTACTCTAGATAAATTCACATTTGTACAACTAACCATATAATTTATGCTTCTATAACCACTACAAAACTTGTTCTAGATACTAAAGATGTTCTTCCCTATTCCTAAAATATATGAGGATATCATCCAAGAAGATTAACACAAAGTGGTCTAGATAATCCCTGGACACACTATTCATGAGATTCATAAATGTTTTTGGAGCATTAGTTAACCCAAAAGGCAACACTATGAATTCATAGTGCCCATACTAGGATTTTAATGTTGTTTTAAGAATATCATCATCTTGGATTCTCAACTAATAATATCCTATTCAGTGATCAATCTTTGAGAAGAATATTAGCCCTCACATATTAGTGAAGAGATCATTAATGATAAGTAATAGATACCTATTATTGATTATCACATTATTCAACATCTTATAATCAATACATAGGCAAAGAATACCATCTTTCTTCTTGGCAAACACCACTGGTACAGCCCATAGTGACACACTTATTCAAATCAACCCTTTTAAAAACAAATCCTATAGTTTAGCCTTAAAATCAACCAATTATATATTTATTAGCCTATAATGTACCTTAATTATGGTTCAGATCTAGGTATTATTTTAATTTAAAAATCAAACTCATGTTTGGGTGGTAATGTTAGCAATTCCTATGGAAACATATCCTAAAGTTTCCTAAGAAAAAGATGATCCTCAATAGATTATTTCTTATATTACTCCATCTCATTTATTTTAACAATACATGTCTGACATCCTTTCTTCTAAGCCTTCTTGAGTGGAATTGAAAAAAAATTGTTTAAGTTTTAACTCTTTTTTCTCACCTTGAAGTTATGTATGATTTACAAAATCATCTTAACATTCTACCTTCTTGAAATAGAAATTAACCTTAGCTTTATGCTCTAAAATCCAATTAAATCCTAGGATCACATCGTATAACCCTAGAAGTACAACATACATATCCACTATTTTAGTGAATTTAGGTAACATGATCTTAGATTACACTCGACATTTATTAACCTTAGCCTTTTATTCATTTACATATTATATTGACCATGAATTTGCTATAATCCAAATTTTTATAGACAAATTACTATGCATTATAGGAGAAATAAAAAATTCATTAGCCCCAACATCCATCAAAATTAAAATTAGATGATAAAACAAAATACCTATTAGTTTAATAGGAGAAGCTTAGAACTCAACTTGATAATTATCAATAATTGCATGAATCCTCTACTAAAATGTTGTCTATTGTGAAGTAGAACCCTTATTTTTACCCTTTGATTTTCCTTTAGTATACTCTTTAGCATAATGATCAAATATATAGATGAAGTAACTGTAGTCCTCTCCTATATGAATATTAGTTCCCCTTAAAACCTCCCTTGAAACCATTCCTAGGTTTCTTATTTCATGAACTATTGTTAAACTTAGCATTATGGTTCTTAAACTATATTCTTGGCATCTCCACTCTTCTAATTCTTTTTTTTAAGTCATTTTAGGACCTTCAAACTTTTTATTGAATTTATCTCCAACCTAGGCAAGATATTTCATCTTCTACTCCTACTTATCTTTCTTTCCAAAGACCCGATCCATGATATATAGCCCATGAACATACACCTCACAACCAATTTGTGTTTTTAATCCCGTAATTAACTTCCTAATTTGAAAATTCTCATTTACTTGATACTAAGGGACATAATTTAGGAGATTAGTGAATTAATCCTAGTATTCATTCATATTAAGGTCTCCCTGATTAAGGTTATAAAAATCCATTAAATTCTGATCAAAATTTAGTTGAGAAAGCCATCATGACCTAAAAAATGTCACAAAATTCTCCTAATTGGTGGTCGTAGAGTCAAGGTCCATCTCAAGCTTATTATTTTCCCACCAAGTTGTTGTTTCTCTAAAAATCTAATATGCTTCCATACTACTTTAGTGAATTTAGAGTAATTTTAAATCTTAAAATACTTCTCCATATCTATTAGCCATGTTTCAACTCTTGCTCCAAAAATGGTTCCATCTAACTTGGGTGGATTCACCTTTTTCATATCTCATGTTATCTCTATAGCTACTTGAGCTACCATATCTTATGGTAATTCCTCATGCCTATGATCTTGAGGATTTTATTTCTCAATAAGATGCTCTTCAAGTTCTTCTTGAAATTATCCTCAACATTCCCATGCTCTTCCTATTCTAAGGCTATGATTTAGTCCCTAGTTTCATGTATGGCTATAAGGATCTGATCTAACTTCATAGCTTGTTTAATGGTGAATTGATTTGGATCCACTAGAGCATTGGTGTTTGAAGTACCCTCACCTATAGGTCTATCATGTACCATTCTTATTCTTAGTTAGCAAGATAATATGTTTGTGTTAGTGGACTCATTAAGTCCTAGATTTTTATCCTCATCTCTAATACCACAATGTAACAACCTCAATGGGTTTTTATAAAATACGGTAATTTTTTTAAAAACATTTACACAAATTCAATATAAAAATTTCATCATACTAAACCAATAATATAGTGATGTTTAACTAAATAATTTAGTTTTTAAGCTAACCATAAAATTTTTTAAGGGATAATCTATTTATCTAATGATCATAAGATCAAGATCAAGTAAAATGTTGATATAAAAAATGAATACTATAATTATCTCAAAAAGTATATTTACAAATTCAGCCACACCTAATGCAATGTTATAGCCAACTAATGTAATGATAAAATATACAAAATAGTAAAATTTTAACATAATACAAGGCTTAATAATAATGTACAATGATATAATGCTCTGTGTAGCATGGAAGTCTAATAAAACTCAAATCATCCATAAGTAATAATGAGTCTAGTCACTAGTGAAGAACTACTAAGGTGAGGTAGAGTATCATCTAAGTATTTTTCTACACCAACCACAAACCATCAATCCCCCACACAATCTCCCAACTAGGGAATGTCCCTCCCTTCATGGATGGGTAGATAATGAAGGTGTCTGAATCAAGAGTAAAAAGTAAAACCCATGTGTTGTAAGATAATTATTACATGTAGTATATCATGAAGAAACATGTTCTTACATGATATCATTAAAACTATGTAAAATAAATCAAATAGATGAAATGATAATGTTTATCCACAAACATTACTTAGCCAAAGTTTTCTTACAACTATTTGATCTCAAATATCAGTCAATTTCATAAGCACCACTCAATCAGATGAAACCTTATAAGTGTATTAGTGACACTAATTAAGCAAGTGGAATGTGTCTTACTTATGTAGGGTCATTAATGATAGATTGGTTCATATATTAAAAAAAATTAAAACCAACACATTTCATAATGTATTTTAACAAAAAGAAGCTATAATATGTGGTAATAAAAAAAAATTATCATATACATGTAATTAATCTGTCAAAGTCCATAATATAATTTACAAACATCTAATATTTTTATAGCATAATAAAATTAGATATATAATAGATTTAAAATAGTCATTCCATTTGGGTATAACTAACATCATAACAATCAAACCATTTAGGTAAGATTATATATCTGGACATCAATTACCAAACTATTTACTTACAACTCTCCACTCAATAATATTGATCCATCTAACATTATTTACCATCTTATTACTTTATGTCCATAAACCAATATTACATCAGTAAACTTATTCAAATATTAAAAAACATCAATATGGTTTGTGTTTATTCTCAAATACCACATAACTAGAAGTTCCTTCAACTTATTATACATACACTTAAGTTTAGACTTGATAAATCAAGTAAACAAATAAATTTAACACACTATATTTAACATACAAAGCATTTAATTGTCCATCAATATATGCATTTTAACATATGGTATACTCAAATCATAATTATTTGAGTATTATGTATATATATATATATATATATATATAGGTATATGCATATACAAACACATAATATAATAATTTCTTATCCTATACCTAGTCAAAGAGTAACTAGTATTGTTACAATTGAGTTCTATTTAAATAAATCCCATAGATTATGCATATATATATATATATATATATATATATATATATATATATATATATATATATATATATATATATATATATATATATATATATATATATATGTAAATGATTTATGAGTTTCACTCACTCACTCACTCACACACACACACAATCATATTTTATCACAATATTACATTAAAAAAATTAATTATATATATATATATATATATATATATATATATATATATATATATATATATATATATATATATATATATATATATGTAAATGATTTATGAGTTTCACTCACTCACTCACTCACACACACACACAATCATATTTTATCACAATATTACATTAAAAAAATTAATCCTTTTCAAAAATCAAATAAGATTTAAATTTAGTTATATGTCTATGTTGAAATTCCAACACAACGTGCAGACCATATAACTTACTCAAATGGCACACGATCATACCAACCCATTCATATTATGTGTGTGTGTGTATAGATTTTGATATATTAAAATATGTATTTCAAAAGCATGTAGTCATATATATATATATATATATATATGTATATATATATATATATGTATATATATATATATATGTATATATATATATATGTATATATATATATATATGTATATATATATATATATATGTATATATATATATATATGTATATATATATATATATATGTATATATATATATATATGTATATATATATATATGTATATATATGTATGTATGTATGTATGTATGTATGTATGTATGTATGTATGTATGTATGTATCGCCTACTTATTTTTCTACATAATATAAGCATAATGATATGGATAACTATAAATATGAACATGATGTAAATATACATTGATATAGAGACATCTATAGGTCCTCAAATATTTATGTATATATATATATATATATATATATGTATATATATATATATATGTATATATATATATATATATATATGTATGTATGTATGTATGTATGTATGTATGTATCGCCTACTTATTTTTCTACATAATATAAGCATAATGATATGGATAACTATAAATATGAACATGATGTAAATATACATTGATATAGAGACATCTATAGGTCCTCAAATATTTTTTCTAATAATCTTAGATTATGTGTATGTTCCCATGTATATTTATACATTTTTGGGGAATTATATTTTATAAAAAAAATCCAATCATTCAAAATTTATTCTACATAGAATGGAAATTTCTTCTAGCTAAAGTGACTTAAGATGAAACACCAAACATAGATAGAGTTTTGATTTTTTATACTCCCTAATTATTTTACATCTTATCTCAATTTACATACTATGCTATGCCTTAATTTGGGTTAATAACCTTGACCCAATTTCATACATAAAACAACCCAAAATATTTTATAGATTGAAAGAAATGAACTCCACATTAATGTATAAATAATTGATGATAAACTAAAACAAAATTTCATTTTAAAATCAACTATTAAATCTCCTTATTTCTAAATTTACCCTTATTTGGTACAGTTTTCAATATCCTAAATATCTTCTAATTATGTCTACATAGCTCAATCAAGATTTTCCATTTCCATTAACCCTTATGATATAGACATAATTTCTATATTACAATTCCATAATTTATATTTTGAAATAATATAATATAATATTTGTAAAGATAGCCATTTTAAACTAGGGTTCTAGAGTCATATACTTGGCTCTATGGATGGTTGATCCATCCATAGTGCTAGGTATATAACCCTAGTTTTTAAAAAATTTATAATAATGAAAAATAAAAACTTTAAAATAAATTAACATAATTTGTTGATTTAATCCATATAATTCAAATACAAATTTAATCAACAAAACCTACCTGGTAGAGAAGATCACAATAATGACAACTGGTAATGTTTTCTCCCAATTTCTTCAAATCCTTTGTTTCTCCTCCATCTACCTTGTCTCCTACAGACATTTCCTTTTTAAATCTTATTCTCTTACACTCTATTTTCATGCTAACTAGACTACCAATATCTCTACCAGAACTCCATGCATCC
Organism: Torreya grandis; assembly: GCA_037957365.1. Lineage (NCBI taxonomy): Eukaryota > Viridiplantae > Streptophyta > Pinopsida > Cupressales > Taxaceae > Torreya > Torreya grandis. Next base: position 578,547 of record JARHVA010003635.1, on the reverse strand, counting down.
CAAAATTAACTTGTAAAATTTGTGAATAACTCAACATTTTCACCATGCAAATACAAAACAAAACATATGTTTACATAATGACACAATTAAAACAAGTCAATACCACTTAACCCTATATTTCTTTAACTTTCCAAATTAAAATAATAATTATTTCCAGTATCATGCATGTTAACATTAACCTCTCAATAACCATTTAAATGTTATCAAAATAATAATAATTATAACATTAACTCAATACAAAGTTCTTATCAAATTACATTATAACTATTATCAATTTTACTAAACACAATGACCACTCTAAATTAAATTTAACCCTTACATTACATATATGTTCAATTTAATAATTAGCTAACAAAAAAGGTAATTTAGTCCCTTTTTCCTCTATAATAATGTATATTATAAACAACACATCATTTAACCTAAAATATTAAGTCAATGTTAAAAAATGATATTTTCAAAAATGTTCACATGCATCACAAAGATAGTGACAAGACATACCAAATATAAAATTGACATGTTTTGGTATCATAATCACATGAGGTATGTTAAAAATAATAATGTGTATAATCTATATCTCACACTTAGCAAACACACAACCAAATCAACATGAGAATCAACCATTGTCAATGAAAATAACATAATAGTAACCAAAAGCATACTAGAATCCTTTTAAATCAAATAATGATTAAAAACATATTATGATTTTTGTAGTGTGTATGGGGTTATTAGTTTCTATTCTATCATCCCCCAATGCCTCCATCTACTCCACCATCTCTGATGATTCTCTCTCTCTATCATAGTCTATAGGATAGATCTATTATGCATCCACCTTAAAATAGTAAAGGTAATTATCTTGAATCAGTATAAAATACATAATATACCATTGTAATGAACTAAATAAACATCATCAACATGTACATAACATAAAAGTACAACTAAATCAATAAGTTAACGATCATGTAAATAAGCTAAATATAACTTATCCATGCATTAGTATATAAAATCTAGCTTAACCAAAATAGTAATTAACTAATCAATAACAATAAAATCCACTAATCAATAGGTTATTATGTTTAGATAGGAATCAAGAGGTAATAATTATTATTGAGCTACTTTGAGTGTATAACCTCCACAAAAATGTAATAACAATAGAATTCACAATATGATGATAAAATACTAACCACTACCTCTTATATATACTATACTTAGCCAAGGTTATTCCATAAACTAGCCATACTAAGAATATAGATAAATGCAACAAGATAATATGAAGGTGTGTAAGACACAAGTCTACCACATATATCCCTAGATGCACTATAGGTTAAGGGCATATCATTCCCCTCACATTCAAAGTAATGATGTCCTCAATGTTGAATCAAACTAAGATGTTGTAGGAATGATTCATCCTCCCCTGTTGCATCTTCAAAATGTAGGTTCTTCCATTTGCTCAAATATTCCTTAAAGGATTTCGTTCATATTTTCTTAGTGTACATGTGAAATATCTCTTCAAGATCCAAAATGACTCAACCTTACTTATCCAATTTAGTTACCTTAATCTAAGTGAAAAATCTATGTCCAATTACCTTTTTAAGTAAGATACATGGAATAGTGGATGTATGTGAGTGGTTGGAGGTAATTCTAACTCGTAATCCACACTACTAATTTTATATAATATCTAATAAGGGCCATACTACTTAGGTGTGTCACATGTTATTATTTTCCATTGATTTAGAGACATCTACTTATATGGATAAAAATTCACAGAGACCTAATCACCTATGTCAAAATACCACTCACTACAATGTTATTCTATTTTTTGCTTCATTCTATTTTATAACATTTCTAAATTCTCTTGAAATCTGACTAGCACCTCTTATTGTTGGTGAATGTGTTCCTCAATATCTCAAACCTTAAGATGCACTGTCAAATCTAAAGTTATGGTGGTGGGTGATACCCATACAATGCCACAAAGAGAGACATATTGGAATAAGTGTGAAAATAAATGTTATACCACCATTCAAAAAGTGGAATCCAATAAACCCATTTATCCTATTTATTGGAAATAAAACAATGAATATAACCTTCTAGATTTGTTTACTACTTCTATTTATCCATTAGATTTAGGATGATAAGATGAGCTATGAGCCAACTAGGTTCCCAAACATTCAAATAGTTTAGTCCAAATATTAATATTAAATATGGGATCTCAGTCACTTACAATGAGTTTTGGAGTACCATGCAATTTTGAATTGTATTGAGAAAATTAAAATCTACTATAGTGAAAATAAATAGTTGTGATAAGGAATAAAAATGAAAATACTCAAAGAGTTGATCTAAAACTACCATGATAACATTTTTACCCTCAAATAATGGTAACATTATAATTAAATCCATAAAAACCTTCTCCCAACACTGGTTAGGGATGGATAAAGGTTGAAAAATACATGTTGTCTTAATGTATTCACTTTTTTTTTTGGCATACCATGCATTCAACCACATATTTTTGGGCATCCCCCTTGAGTCCTTCCCAAAATAAATACTACATGATTCTATGATATGTTTTTAAAAATCTAGAGTGACCTCCAAGTGGAGAGGCATGAAGTTCTTTAAGAATTTTATGTTTGAGGAGAGAATGATTAGAAGGGTATAATCTATATTTATACCATAATATGTTCCCCTTCTATGCAATTTTTAGATTCATCAGAACCCTTATGAAGATTTTAAATAAAATCCTTAGTAGAACTATCATTTTCCCATTCATATATTTCTTCTCCTATCTAATTTGTCTACCATATGGTCATGGTGCATAACAATTCCTCAATTGATTGGGAGAGGGAGTATTCCACCATATTCTCTTTTCCTTTTACACACTATTTAAAAATAATATCCTAAAATTTTAGTCACCCATTTCTTTTATTCTTTATATGACAATTGTTGATCCAAAAAATATTTGATGATATCACAATCAATCTTTGCCTGAAAGTGATGACCCATCAAATAAAGTCTCCATTGTTTCACTTAATGTAAAATATCCATCATCTCTTTCTCATAGATTAGTTTGATCCTATTTTTCCCCCTAACGTATCACCTATATTGGGATAGGAATAGCCAACTTATGGCTTACTTATCCCTCTTTGATGTTATATCACATTTCTCTATGCATTAATTTGGCTAGTAGGTTGACCAATGGAGTAACCATGGCCTATGTAGACTAGAAATAAGAGGTATTAGGTAGTCGTTTATCATCATAATATTAGTTATGGTCTTATTAAAACTTGTGAAGGTTACCCCTCAAAGTGGATTATCTTTTATTCATATATTCTACTATATTTTAGTCATATTGTGATCTATTTTTTTTATTCTACTTTAGTTTTTAAGTAATTTCATTACAAGTGGTATCAGAGCTATGATTTAGGTAATCTTTTGGTCAAAATCCTAATTTTAGATATTTATTTATATCTTTCAATCTGCTACAAATTTTCCTAAAATTATTTTAATGAAGTTGGCAAATCAGTCACGGATATCACAAAAAAATTAGAGTTTGGAGGATAGTTTTGTGTGATTTATTTTGATTTCAAATTTTTTCATAAATTCACTCTATAGTGCACAATTCAAGGAATTTTTATAATTTATTTAAATTTTTGTAAATCTTAAAAAAAATAGTTGGGGGATGTTCTTTATATTTTCTAATTTGAGGATAACATAAGTACAAAAATGCTTGGTCAAAGTTGGGTCAAAAGTGCCAATCATGATTGACATTATCAAGCACTTTTATGGTAGGACCACAAACTAGGAGTTGAGGAAAGGGTGCCAAAACTCTAAGTAAAAATCCTCACAAGGAAGAGATGGAGTCATAAGGGGGAGTTACTGGATCCTTTGTGCTAGGGTTCTTTGAGATAGATCACACGGTGAGATAGTTTGACTATAGTGTGCATGGAATTCAAAGTGCTGTGCAAGGAATACAACCTAATATGAAAGTCATATAGTCTATTTTGTAAAATAGCATGATTTATTTACAAAATAATCATCCAAATAATCTAATTATCACTATTACATAACCCCACTATAGTGGATAGCCAACTAGCCTAATCCAAATCCAAGTACCTTCACACAAAATAACCTATCACCAAAGGTAGATATGTGTAAATTTTATGGAAAAGATCCACTCAATTGGATCAACCAAATGGAGATTTTTTTAATCTACATCAGATCCCATGTGTATACAATGTTACCATTGCATCATTGTTTCTAGAACCTAAATAATTCATTTGGTATTGATGGTTGTGTGCTCAAACTAAAAAGATGACTCTTAGTGTCACCTGGTTAATTTTTATAGAATAGTTACAATTACAATATATCAATAGTGTGATAGAGAATTAATTCAAACAACTGACATAATTATGATAAACTGAATCAGTCAAGGAATATATTCATCATTTTCAAAACTTATCTTTATGTGTGGAGAAAATTTCTTATGAGAACCGAAATGACTTATTTTTGGGTGGCCTCAAGGAACACATTCAACATGAAGTACTCATGTTTATTACACTTAAGGTTTTTGATTTTATTATCATGGAATGTAGTTTTGAGGAAAAATTCATAGCCAATAATAATTAACCATTCACTCACTTTAGAGATCATAGCATATTAACACCATCATTTATTCCACCTACCAAATTGACCCCTCAATAAATTGAAGAGAATTTTGGAAAAGGAATATGTTTTGACTATGACATAAAGTGGAGCAAAGGACATAGATGTGTTGAGAAGAAGCTATTCTACATTGAGGGATCAAATGATTATGATGAAGAGGATGATTACTCTAATGATGATAAGTAATAAATAGAGGAGGTACCAAAATATTTCCAACCTATAATCTATTGTCATGTACTTTTAGGTATTATCACTCAAACACTTAAGGTGGTCAGTTTCCTTAATAAATGGAAGGTGACAATGTTTATTGACTTAAGGATCACACAAAACTTCATCAACCATAGTTGGACACTCAATTAAACTATTTAATTCACCCAACACCTAAATTTTGGGTCATGATTACATATGGTGGCATAACCAATTGTTTAGGGAAATGACATAGTATTAAGCTTGGTATGGGTGAGTATAATCTTGATTATCCTATATTTTCTATTCCCATGGGTGGTGTAGACATTATTTTGTGAGTCTAATAGTTCACAACCTTGGGTAAAATTGACATGAACTTCTAATAACTATTCATGAAATTTCATTCTAAAGGATGGAAAATTCAACTATGTGGATTATATGAAAATATCCATAATTGGTTAGTTTAAACCAAATGACAATGATGATTGAAAAGGGAACAAAAATATTTATATCATGATTATGTTCCATGGAAGTGTAACCTATAAAGGCATATACACATCCCAATCTATAAATAGTTATTAATCACAACCCATATATTTTTGGGGCCATTGCAAAAGGACTACCACTAAAAATAGAACATGATCACGTCAATCAACTACTTCTAGGAAGTCAACCACCAAATATTAGACAATATAGATATCCATGTGTTTATAATATTGAAATAAAAAATATGGTCCATGAGATGTTGGTGGTAAGGATCATCAAGCATATCCAAAGTGCATATTCATCACTAGTGGTAATGGTGTATAATAAGGATGAAACATGGAAGATGTGCCTATAATATAGGGAACTTAAGAATTACATCATAAAAGATAAGTTTCCTATTTCATTAATTTATTATTTACTTGATGAGTTACATGGTGTTATTTATTTCACAAAATTGGATCCTCATTTGGGGTACCATCAAATTAGAATCAAGGATGAAGATGTTCATAAAACCAATTTTAGAACTCATCAAGGCCATTATGATTTTTTTGTAATGCCATTTGGTCATACAAATGCGACATATATTTTTCATATCTTGATGAACACTATTTTTTTAGGTCTTTTTTAAGGAAGCTTGTGCTAGTTTTATTTGATGACATTGATTTACAATAAGATATGGGAATAACACTTGAAAGATGTGAAATAATTATTGATGTTTTTAGAGTCGCATTAGCTTTATGTGAATCCAAATAACTATTATTTTAGATTATATGAGGTAGAGTACCTAGGTCACATTTTATACCATGAAGGTGTCAAATTTGATCCTCAAAAGATCAAAACCATGGTGAAATGGCCAACACCCAAAACTCTCAAAAACCTCTGAGGGTTCCTAGGACTAACAAGTTACTATTGAAGATCTGTGAAAGGTTATGGTAACATAGAATTTCCACTCACTATATTACTAAATAAGGATTCCTTCCACTATAGTGATTCAGCCAATAAAGCATTTGAACCACTAAAAGTAGTTATGTGCACCACCCTAGTTTTAACTACTCTAGACTTCTCCAAGACATTCATGTTGAATGTGATGCTTCCAGATCAAGGTTTGGAATAGTAATAATGCAATAAATAAGACCCATTATATTTTGGAGTCATCAATTCAAAGGTAAGAATATGAAAAAAACTATAAATGATAAGGAAATGATGGCTATTTTTCATGCAGCCAAACAATGGAGGCCCTATCTAATGGGTAGACACTTGAAGGTGAAAATAGATCATGATAGTCTTAAATAATATTTGAAGAAAATATTATTATCTAAGGAACAATATAAGTGGGTAAAAAAATTTATGGGTTATGATTTTAAAATCATATAAAATAAAGGTAAATATAATGTAGTAGCATATGCACTATTTAGATGGGATACATCCACAAAAGCATTACTTTGTGCAATGTCCATGTTGCAAGCAAATTAGGTGGATGAAGCTAGGTTAGAGTGGGATTAGGAAAAATATGCACAAGTTTTGTTTTAGAATATCTAATAAGGCTTTATATCTTTTTAAAAATTTGAATGGAAAGGTAATGCCCTATGGTATAAGGATAAGTTATACTTTTGAAAAGATTTAAAGATAAAGCATAAATTATTTCATGCATCTCTAATTCAGGGATACTTTAGGTTATTGAAACCATATATTAAATAAATTTTTAATTATATTGGGAAGGACTCAAGGGATATGTAAAAAATTTTATGGTATAATGATTGATATTCCAATAGAACAAATGTGAGACAATTAAGACCCTAGGTATGTTACAATCTTTATCAATTCCTAGTCAAAAGTGGGAGGAGGTTTCTATGGATTTCATCATAGGGTTACCTTGTTATTAAGGTAATAATTTTATCTTGGTAATTATGGATATGATTATAAAATATTTCCATTTTGGTGCCCTCTCACACCCATTTACATGAAGTACAGTAGTGGCTATTTTTTTGAAGGTAGTTCTAAAATCACATAAAACCCTAAAAATAATTATAGGTGAGCATGATATTATTTTGAAAAGTAATTTTTGGACTAAAATATTTTATTTTTGGGTACTAATTTATCTCATATCTCATATTACCACCCAAAATATCATGTAAAAATAGAAGTGGTCAACAAATGTCTAGAGGGGCATCTCTGTTGTTTTGTATCAAATAAGCAAGAACATTGGGTTAAATGGATACCACTTGTAGAATGGTGGTATAACACATATTTACATACCTATTATAAAATTTCCCCATTTATATCATAATAGGGTTACCATCTACCTTCCATCACTTCTTCCTTAAGGGTGAAAAATAAGGTTTGATATGTGGATAAGCACATTCAACATTAACAAGAGGTTTTGGCTAGTTTGAGAAAAAAATTGTCCTCGGCACAAAACAAGATGAATTAGTAAGATGATCAACACCATAATGAGTGAAATTTTAACATGGGTGGTTGGAAATTTATATATTTCCAAGCTCACAATAATATTTCCTTGAAGTAATATAAAAAGGACAACAATCTTGCTCCTATGTATTATGACCCTTATCAAGTTCTATAGGAAATTAAAAGTGTGGCTTACAAGTTGGAGTTACCTCACTCATCTCACATACACCTAATATTTCATTTTTCCTACTTAAAGGCCATTGGAATTTTTTTTTTATCCCAAATAGAACTACCATAACTATATGAATAAGGTTGAATCATTTTGGAACAAGAGAAGATATAACAAACATGTACTAAGAGGTTGGGAACTAGAGAGATTAAGGAATACTTGATCGAGTGGAAGAACCTGAGAAATGAGGAGACAACTTGGGAGGGTGAAGATTATATATAATATAATTAATTGTTTTTCAACATTGAGGATAATTTTGGTTTAAAGGGGAAGGGCATGCTACACCCATTACCTATCTCATGTATTAAGATATAAATAGCTGAATTGTAATTTACTTATCCTTTTTTGATGTTATATCACATTTCTCTATGCATTCATTTGGTTAGTAGGTTGGCCTCTGGAGTAACCATGGCCTAAGTAGACTATAAATAGGAGGTAGTGGGTAATTATTTATCATCATATTGTGAATTATGCTCTTATTGAAGCTTTTGGAGGTTTCCCTATCAACGTGGCTTGAATTGTATTCATATATTCTTCCATATTTGAGTCATATTGTGATCTATATATGTTATTGTATTTTATTTTTGAATTAATTTCATTAAACATTAAAATTCCAATGTTCTATATTATTGCATGAGTATAACCCTCATGTCATAACTTGATGTATCACACTCCATAACAATATTTTTTTTGTAAAATTAGGAGTAGCCAAAACTAGGGTTGTACACATAGACATTTTCAACTATTCAAATGTATTTATAGTTGAATCATAATACTAAAAGGATTATTTATTCAACAAAGAGGTGAGTGGGGCTATAATTCTACCATAATTTTTTGACAAACTTGTGATAGTAAATAGTCAGCCCCAAAAATCCTCAGAGGTTCTTGAGGGACTTAGGAACCTATCACTCCATCATCACTTGGGTTTTTTTAGGATAAAATTTCAATCCTTCATGTGTAATAATATGAATTAATTACTCCACCTCTTGGACACAAAAATAACATTTGGAAGTCTTGTCATAAAGATGATGTTATTCCAAAACTAAAAGTAGTTATTTCACATGCTTCAAATTGAAATGCAAAATGGAGTTGAAAGTAAATGATAATATAATAAATCTCTGATAATTTTATTAAGCACCCATACTTATAGAATATATAAGCATATGATCTCCTAAAATGGAGGAGAACAACCTTAAAAAACAAACTAAAAAATCCCTGTAATATTTCTAACAACATTTTATTTACCCTCTACATGAGTTATTTGTAACAACTCACTAATATTTATTAACTATATTTAGTGATCACTAACAACATTTCCCAATATCCCCCCCTTAGTTTGAACATGGGGATAATGTCCATCTTCAAGAACTAAAAATATAATAATATGCTAATGCATACTTTTAGGTCTGCATACTATTATCTAAATATTATTGGATCTTCATGCACATGACCATTACTATGAAAAGGAATAAATCTTGCATTTAGTCTATGTGACCACAATAGATGTGTCATTGGCCAATCATCTCCATAAAAAAGTAATGTAGTTATGGGACCTCTACAATTAGAGTATTTATATAGTTATCTTCTATCTTATACAATTTTTGACACAATCCATTATATCAACACTCTCCCTTTTCTATAATCTAGTAGGAAAATGAAAATAATGTTTTATTTTCCACACACCATACACAAATTTTTTAAAAATCACACTATATAAGTCACCACATCACATGAGCCCTATTGATGGTAATTGATGAGAGGCTCTAGAAACCTCCTTCTTCCATGCCTCTAACCTCTTGCATATTTATTTAGTATATATAGTCTTCCTCACTAGGATAAGAAATATCTACATCTGTGGAGTATTCTTCCCAATCAATTTCTTCAACTAAATAAGCCTCTTGATCTATTTTATCATAAATAAGATAATGTGCCCTTTTATTATAGTTCAAAATTACATGTCCTAATTTTTTATAATAATAACATTTATTTTTTCCCCTTAGAGGAACATGTTTTTTATTATTCTTTCCCTTTCTTGAAGATGTGTTGGGTTTGCTATTTACATATAATACTTCCTCTTATAGTTTTGAATGTTCATTCTGGTCAAGAAGAGTAGAAATTACTCCTAAATTAATGTTCAATTTGCACAAAGTGAATACCATACTATAAAATCTCTTAGGCATGTTATTTAGAAGTATTGCTTTTGAATCATCATCTTTAAATTTTTTATTAATTCTAGTAAGCTGATTTAATAGGGAATGAAACTTACTTATATGATCTTCCATTTTTTTATTTTCTCCCATATTCAAACCATATTATGTCTTCTTTAATGTTGTCTTTGCACTCTCTGATTTAGATCTAAATAACTTGTTGAGTGACTCCTAGATTTCCTTAGTAATTTTTTTGATGTCCATGTGGAGTAAGTTTTCTTTTGATAGACTAGGACCAATAATTTTGAGGGACTTTTGATCCTTGGCATTCCACCAATCACTTTATTTTTATTTTTTAGGTACATGTATGTTAGGTTTGATCATGTCTCATAGATCCTTTTCTATCAGGCGTAGTTACATTTTTATCTACCATGTATGAAAGTCTCAATCATAAATTTTTTTAACAAGACTATAATTCTCCATGGCATATGTTTAGCATAATAACTAGACAAGTTGTGACCTATATAATAAAAATGGTATAATGTAGGGCTAGGATGTAGAGTACACAAAAGAGAATGTAGTAAAAATGACATAGATTTTTATTTGTATCAGATCTCCACATAGATTAAAAAACATGAGTAGGCCAAAATACAAAATAAAACATAGTCAAACAATAAAGTGCTCAACTTTTAAATGCATTCAGCTAGTCAACATGAATCAAAGTGGTGAAGGGTTCACACAAAATTTCTATCTTCCATAGGTGACCAAGGTTTGATGGCTCTAGTACCAAATGAAATACAAAGTGGAGTTGAAAGTAAATGATAATATAATAAATATTTGATCAATTTATTAAATAGAATAAAGTATAATATATAGGTGTATGCTCTCCTATAATGGAGGAGAATACACTTAATAGATAAACTAAAAAATCCCTATTATATTTCTAACAATAGTTTATTTACCCTCTACATGAGTTATTCACAACAACTCACTAATATTTATAAACTAAATTTAGTGAGAAATAGCAATATTTCCCAATAAAAATGGTCTTTCCATTTTGTTAAATGAGGATATCATCAAAAAACACTAATACAAAATTCTAAAAAATGGCCTAAAAATTGTATTCATCAAACTATAAAATGTAGATGGTGTATTTGTGAGGCTAAAAGGCATGACCACAACTTTCAAAACTATGATGATGATGGTGTATTTGTGAGGCTAAAAGGCATGACCTATGATGATGGCATGAAAGTTATTTTAGGTATGTCATCATTATGGATGCAAATTTGATGATACCTAGAGTGAAGGTCTAACTTGGTAAAATAAACAACACCATGCAATTCATCTAACACATCATCAATTACTGAAATAGGAAAATTATCTTTGATGGTGTACTTATTGATTTATCTATAGTCAAAGTGAATATTACACTAGGGAGGAATATTCACTTTGACTATGTTGTATTATTCTTATCTCCAACATATCTTGTACCGTCTTCTTAATTTCACACTTTTGGGAATAGGGATACTTTTAAAGTCTGATGTTGGGTGGTTTACTTCTTAGAATGAGCCTGATGACATGATCATTTGCATGAATTAAAAGAAGTCCTTTTGGCATGTCACCAAAAACAACATAATGGTCATCCAACACCCTTTGTAAATTAAGATGTGTAAACTCCTTGGTTGGTTAAATCTATATGGAAAATAATCATGCCATAAATTATTTTGCCCCTTTTCTATGAATATTCATCATCTAATGGGAACTAACCAATTATGGATATTTATCCCATAATCCATGTATTTCAAAGGTCCTACCTTCTAAATGAAACCTCATGAATAGTTCTTAAAAATTCATCTCAATAATGATCAAAGTGGATAGACACTTCACTCCCAAAATAATGTCATCTCCTCCCATCAAAACAACAAACATAGGGAAATCTAGAAAATTGTTGCATGGTAGAGCCTAATCTTATTTTAATTACTAGTTCCTAACAAAGGGGTGTGTATGGGGGGGGGGGGGGGTGCGGGGGGGAATGCCCCTCACTATTGTTGTCATGGGGTTACAGGAGGTAACAACCTATTTTTGATCCCCCATGGTGGGGGTTTGGGGGTAGCAGCCCTAAAGCAAAAATTTGTAAAAAATGCATTATAAAATATTGTAATTTTATATTTAATCTGGGTTGTTCACTATTAAGTCTTATATCTAATGCTAGAAATTAAGTTAATACATTTTTTCCCTAATTTATAACCTTCCTTTAATATGAGGGCATAGTAATTAGGTGGTAAAAAGAGTGAGTGAAGAGGATATTACAATGGATGTATTGCAAGTTTTTTCCTTCATTTTATTAGACTGAATAATAAGGACTGCTAATTTTTGTGTGGATGTAGCCCATATTAGGTGAACCATGTTAAATATGTGTCTCTATTCTATTGTTTTTTTTAATTTTAATTCTATATTTTTTAAATTATTATTTCTCTACATTCTATATTACTTATAACTGGTATCAGAGCCAAAGGTTTATTTGGCAGATAAACTCATAAGAAAAGAGTTTTCTTAGTTCTAGTGGGAGCAATGGCATGAGAAGGCAAGTTTAAGGTCGAGAAGTTTAATGGCCAAAACTACCAACTATGGAATATGCAAATTGAGGACTATCTATATCATAAGGATCTTTTCCAACCATTGGGTGGAATAGCAAAAAAGCCAACGACTATGAAGGATGAAGACTAGGAGGTTCTTGACAAAAAGGCACTAAGAATAATATGACTATGCCTAAAAGCATCAATGGCCTTCAATATTTCAAAATAAAATACAAAAAAGGATGCGATAAGGGCATTAGATAGAGTGTATGAAAAATTCTCAACCTCCAACAAGGTATTTATTATGAAGTATTTATTTAATCTAAAAATGTTAGAAGGTGGGTTTGTTGCTGACCATTTAAATGAATTTAACATGATCACAAATAATTTAAGCTCTATAGCAATAAATTCTGATGATAAGGTTAGGGATATTTTGATTTTGTGTTCATTGCCAAAAAGCTATAATGGCTTGGTCATGGTTATGAGAAATTCTATCTCTAGTTCAAATACTTTAAAGTTTGATGATGTTATGGGTGTTATCCTTAATGAGGAAATGCGATGGAAAAACATAGGTGAGATATTAGGTAATGATTTGACTATGGAGAATAAGGGAAGACAAAAGGATAAAGGAAAGGGCCTAGGGAATTATGGGAAGTCTAAGAAGGGTAGATCTAAATCTAGAGGAACATTGGTGTGCTAGATTTGTGGGAAGAAATGACACCTAAAGAAAGACTATTGGTTTCAAAACTGAAAACAAGGAGATGGACAAAAAGATAAAAAAATAAGAAGAAAATGTAGTAGGTGATGTGTTACAAGATACTTTAATCCTTTATTTAGATAATATTAATTATTCTTGGGTGTTATATTCAAGGGCTTTATTTCATGCTACACCCCGATTCAAGGGCTTTATTTCATGCTACACCCCATAAGAAACATTTTCAAGACTATGTTTAAGGTGATTTTGGGTAGGTTTATTTGGGTGATGGTGAACCCTGTAAAATTTTAAAAAAGGGTAAGATACAAATAAAATTACATAATGGAAAAAAATGGTTGTTGAAAGAGGTGAGGCATATTCCTGAGTTGAGAAGAAATCTAATTTTAGCAAGGTAGTTAGGAAGTGAGGGCTACATAGTTACATTCTCAAAATAATTCATGGAAGGTCACTAAAGGGTCATTGGTAATAGAAAAAAGAGAGAAGGTAGGTACATTGTATTTATCTAATGGTGATGTTAAATTTTTCATTGCTTTAGCTTCTACAGAAGTGGATACAAAATTATGGCACCATAAACTTGATAACATGAGTGAGAAGGGGATGCAAGTTCTCCACTCAAAGAATTTGTTACCAAATTTGAAGAAGGTGGATTTGGATTTATATGAGCACTATGTGTATGGAAAATAGAAGGGAGACACATTTCTAAAAGTTAGGAGGATAAAGAAGGATGAAAAGTTAGAACTTATGCATACATATGTATGGGGACCAGCTCAAGTATCATCCATTGGTGGCTCTTTTTATTATGTTACTATTATCGATGATGTAACTAGAAAAACTTGGGTTTATTTAATATGAAAGAAATCTAATGTTTTTGATACTTTTCAAAAATAGAAAGCTTTCATTGAGATTGAGATAGTAAATAATTTGAAGTGTGTCAGATCAGATAATGGAGGTAAATATTATAGTAAGGAGTTTGATAATTACTATTCATCCCATGGGATTTTTAGAGAAAATATAGTTATAAAAACACCAAAACAAAATGAGATTATATGCAGGACATATCATGGAGTATTCCACCAAGACAGTTATAGGATGAACAGGACTATCATGGAGTATGTAAGGAGAATGAGATTGTATGCTAAGTTACCATTATAGTTTTGGGTAAATGCTATGGATACTATTATTTACTTAATAAATAGAAGGCCTTCAAGTCCTTTGGATGGTGGCATTACAGAGGAAACATGGATAAGTAAAAAGGTAGATTATTCCTTTTTAAAGACTTTTGATTATGAAGCATTTTTCCATATTGATAAAGAAAATATAACCAAACTTGAGGAAAAATCCAAGAATTGTACCTTTATTGGATATGGAGTTAATTATTTTTGTTATCATTTATGGGATATTGAAAATTGAAAAATCATTAGGAATAGAGATGTGATCTTTAATGAAAAGGTCATGTATAGAGATCAGTTTTAGAAAAATAAAAAGGAAAAGTCAAATACATAATATACAATATTTGATGAAATTATTGGAAATGAAATTCTAAAACTGTCAAAAAATTAGAATGTGCAACAACTATAATAAATACCTCAAACTCCTAGAATTGTAGTTAGAAGATCTACTAGAGTATGTAGATTCTCTAAACATTACTCTCCTTCACTTTATTATTTATTATTGATTGATGGTGGCGAGCTAGAAATCTATGAAGAATCAATGTAGGTACAAACCAAAAATAAGTGGGAGCAAGGCATGAAAGAGGAGATGGACTCCTTGGTACACAACCAAATTTTTGATTTGCTCTAATTACATATAGGTAAAAGATCATTATGGAATAAATGGGTTTATAGGTTGAAGGAAGAAGATGGAGGCAAAAAGAGGTACAAGGCTAGACTTGTTGTAAAAGGGGTTTACACAAAATAAAGGTATTGACTTTGATGAAATATTTTCTCTGGTAGTTAAAAAGACTTCTATAAAAACTATTTTAAGTTTGGTAGTAGTAGAATATTTGTACCTTGAATAGTTAGATATGAAGACTGCATTCCTTTATGGTGATTTGGAGGAAGAAATATATATGGATCAGCCATAAGGATACAAAGTCAAAGGTAAGGAGAAAATGGTGTGTAGGTTGAAGAAGAGTTTGTATGGCCTAAAACAAGCTCCAAGATAGTGGTATTTGAAATTTTACATGTTTATGATAGAATAAGGTTATAGTAGACATCATTATAACCATTGTTTTTACTTTAAGAGATTATATAATGGCATCTATATTACCTTGTTATTATATGTAGATGACATGATTGTTGTAGTGTCAAACATGAATGATATAAATGAGCTAAAAATAAAACTAGCAAATTCATTTGCAATGAAGGATTTGGGTGCTATAAAGAAAATCCTTAGTATAAGAATAACAAGAGATAGGAAAAATAGGAAATTGACATTATCTCAAGAAGAATACATCAAGAAGGTGTTAGTCAAGTTTACTATGCAAGATGCAAAACTTGTGAGTACACCTTTGGGAGGGCACTGCAAATTAAGAAAGTAAAAATGTCCTAAAACATAATAATAAATCAGTTACATGACCAAAGTACCATATTATTTAGTAGTTATAAGTTTAATATATGTTATGGTGTGTACTAGACCAAATATTGATTATGCAGTGGGTGTTGTCAACAAGTTTATGAACAATCCAAAAAAATATCATTGGGATACAATCAAGTGGATTATCAAGTACTTAAGAGGGACCACTAATAGACATTTGTGCTATGAAGGGTTAGATGTTACCTTACAAGGATATGTTGATGCAAACATGTTTAGAGATTTAGATAGTAGGAGGAGTACCATAGGTTATGTATTCACTATTGGTGACATATTAGTTAGTTGGATTTCAAAATTATATAAGATAGTTGTTTTAGAAACTATAAAGGTAAAACATGTTACAGCTACAAAAGCTAGCAAGGAGATGACATAAATGTAATAGTTCATAGAAGAGTTGAGGCATAATAAGGAAGATTTTAGATTATACAGTGATAGCCAGAGTATAATTCATTTATAAAAGAACTTATAATTCCACTCAAGAACCAAATATACACAACTTAGGTATCACTTCATTCATTCAGTTTTGGAGGATGGTCAACTAAATTTGGAAAAGATCCATATGAGTCAAAATCATGTAGATATGATAACAAAGGTAGTCACTAAAGACAAGTTGGAGAGTTATTCAACTTCAATAGGTCTTAAAGGATAATAAGGAATATGAGAAACATGATAGGCTCAAAATTCAAAAAAAAATCCAAGAGTTGTAGTGGTGGAGTTGTAACAATCAATCTCCAAGTGAGAGATTATTGGATGGTGGAGCCTAATCTTATTTTAATGCCCATTTTTCTGACAGGGGGTGTGGGGGCCAACACCCCCCACTATGGTTTCCATGGGAGTCTAGTGGTGGTAGTGAAATATTATGGATCCCCCCTTGGTTGAGTTTTAGGGGCAGTGCCCCTGAAGCAAATTTGTGTGAAAAATTCATTATAAAATATTGTAATTTTATAGTTAATCTAGACCATTTACTATTAGGTTGAAGATCTAATGGTAGAAATTAAGTTAATGTATTTTTTCCTAATTTATAACCCTCATTTGATATGAGGGCATTGTAATTAGGTGGTAAAAATGGTGAGAGTGAAGAGGATATTACAGTGGATGTATTGTAGTTTTTTTTTCCTTCATTTGTTGGATTGAATAATAAGGACTGGTAGTTTTTGTGTGGATGTAGCCCATATTGGGTGAACCATGTTAAATATGTTTCTCTATTATGTTGTGTTTTTTTAATTTTAAGTCTATATTTATTTTATTATTATTTCTCTACATTCTATATTCCTTACACAAATAGTCTCCCATAACAAGCTTAATGTTATGGCATTTTACACAATAATTGATTATACCACCATCTACAATCATGACCAAAAATTTTGGAGTTAGGGAAATAAAATATTTTAAATGATCATCCAATTCAATGTTATGAAGTTATGTGTACTCCTAGACTCAATTAACATAGTCACCTTTTATTTCTTTAGTAAACCCACCACTTAATATTTTGAGGAATAATAATGATTGAAAGTGTATGATAAGAAATAGTAGGTTGAGAATCTTCATATTCATCCTTAGTTTCTTATAAACCTACCCTTGAAGCCTCATCATCTTATTCCTCCTCATTGTAACCTTCAATGTAAAATAACTTATTTTTATCACATCAATGTCCTTTGATCCATTTGATATTGCATGCAAAACACAAACCTTTTGAATGTTTTTCTATAACTTGTTGAGGTGTTAATTTGGTAGGCTACATAAATGATGGTGTTGAGAAGGTGAATTCATGGACATTAGTGAAATGTCTTAATTTGATTAAATATTTTTCCTTAGATAGATGTGGCCTTCGTATGGATTCAAATACATGACAAGGATGAAACATGTGAGCCTCCAATTGGATGCTATCTTTGAGGCCACACAATAATAGGTCAGTCATATTTTTCTGAGTGATGTATGGCACATGTAAGGAAATATTATAAAATTGATGAATGTAATATTTTTTGATAATAGGATTCCAATAAGGGAGGTTAGTATAGTGTTATTTCAAGTAATAAAACTCAAATAAACACACTAACACTTACACTCCTAGTCTAGATACTAGGGAGAGCTTAGTAACAAATTCTAAATGAAAGCATAATAGAAACATAAAATATAATAACTCTTTTACCTTCCTTTGGAGCTCTAAATGGATTTTTTGAGTAGCTTGATCAGCTTATGCATCAAGAAGTCTTTGGAAATAGAGGTTACTTTGCTCCATCTCTTGTTATCACCATGGATTTGATGTGGCTTGTGATTGCTTAGCTTAAGATTTTGGTATTATAACATTATTACAAAGTTTATCTCTCTCCAAATTAGAATTATTACTTTGGATTATGAGAGCTTAGAAATGAATAGGTATGGCCTTGTGTTTATATCCTTAGGAATTAACTATCACCCTAGATGAGTTAAAGTTGAGTTTAGGCTTCAAATGGGTTCAAACTAAACCTAGGTGAGTCAAATCTAACTCTAATTGAGTTAATAGTTATTAATTAATTATGATTTATAATTACTAGGCATGGCTCTCAAAATTAGACATTTTAAGATATTTTCAAAAAGCTTGACAACTCATAAAGGCAATGATGAAAGGATGGGATATTTTGAATTTTTTAATTTCCTTTTTTAGATAATCATTAATTTCAAATGGATAATTGAACTAAGAATTTAATCTAATTTAGATTATAAATTACTTTTTTATTATCCTTTTATTTCATTCAATATTTGATTTAAGTGTGCAAGTGCCCCACTTAATAGGTCCATAGGCCAAATTCATAGTTATTATGCCACAAGGTGATTAGGGATGAGTCCATGATATTTTATTATTGAATATAGTAGAATACCACAATTAGGGATGTCTCAACATGATTCTAAGATTTGATAAATGATGCACAAGAAAATTTTGGATGTTTAATGATTCATAGGCTTAATTTTTAATGGTTGATAGGAATCAGTTTGAAGTCTAGTCAGAAGCCAATTTTGGCTAGTTTTAGATGTCTATAGTTTCCCCCTATTTTGGAAGGTGTTACAAGCTATAGGCATAGTAACATCTTATCAAAGAATGAAAATGTACTATATGCCTATGACTTCAATGTTAATGGAAGAACTGTAGATGTCCCCTCAAGGGAGTGATTGGCAAAGGGATAGGTGAATAGTCACTAAAAATGAGAAAATGATTGTACCAAAAAGATAAAATGGGGTGGAAAAGACTAATTTTACCATAGGTAGTTATAATCAGTGGCATATGGAGCTACCACAATTAGGCAAATAAATAGGATGATTTGCCCATAGGTGGTCATAATCATCAACACAGGTGGGACAAAAAAATATAATGATTTTCCTAAGGTATTTATAATCATTAAAAAGAGGATTAGGGTAACAAGAGAATGATTTTATCAAAGGTGGTTATAATCACAAAAGGGAAAACAATGATTTTCCACAGACAGTTATAATCATTGGTAGAAAAAACACATGCCCCATTTAGGTAGATAGAGATAATGGTTTTCCCAAAGGTGGTTATAAGAATTATCACAATGAAAATGTGTCCCAGTTATGTAGTAGAAAGATAATTATTTGCCCAAAATTTATTATAATCATTAACCTCTAGATAGATCAAAACATAATGATTTACCCATAGGCTATTATAATCATTGGCTCTATAGGTGAGATGATACATAATGATTTTTCCAAAGGCAATTAGAATCATTGGTAACACAAGTGGGATGAGATACGATGATTTTCCCATAGGTGTTTATAATCATTGGTACCATGATGATGGCAAACATGATGGAAAAGTGGAATAAGGGCCTTACATACTAAATCCATACTCACAGAGTAAGAGTAATCCAGTATAGAGGAGAAAGGTGAATTTAAGAAACCTACTAGTATGGAGATGCACATCCTAACTAGTAAGGATTATTTTTTTTTCATTATTTAATTACTCTATATGTGGGGAATGATTTGGGTAGATCAAGAATTTTTTAGGTGCCAAGGAGATATATCATGGCTGCATTGCTTGTAAGATTTCCTAAGATGATTTCTATTTTACACATGATGGTAAGCATCATGATATGAAACACCATGAGAACTTAGTAAAAGTATGAATAAGGAGAGATACATAATCCAATAAAAATTTGAAAATAATGCAACGATAATAAAAACCATTGTGACAATGTTGGCATATGAATATGGATGGACTCAAGAATAATGCACAATTAATCACCCAATGAATGAACGTAGATTGATTCAAGGAAAAATATTGAAATCAAACAAATAGGGACACAAACAAATAAATAAACAAAACACCAAGAAAAGAAAGAATAAAAAAAAACAAAGAGAATAAAAATTGAAAAAAATAAACAAGGCTAAGTATAATGCATGACATAAACAAGATGATGAACATTGCCCATAACTTATAGGAGACATGAAAACAAACAAATAAAATGGGGGAATAGAAGACAAGGAAGGGGTGGTTGAGTTGACTCTAGATGCACTAAGAAAGTAGATACTACCCACATATTTTTAAGGACAAAAGATCCAACCTAAACTTGAGACCAAATGTAGTTCTCCTTGGATATGGGATATAATAAAAATGATGAGAAAGAAAACATGGTTGATGTTATAGAGAAATGATGGTAATGGGCTTGGAAATTAGCAAGAGCATGGGACATGAGGCCAGTAAGGATGGGGAAACTAAATGACAAGTGGTTTATTAAAAATTAACAAGGGTTCCCAGAATCCATATGGTAAAGAAGGGGTTGATGAGGTGATTTTTTTACAAATGTTTTTGGAAGTTTTGAAGCATCTCAACTCAATAAATAATAATGAGATATTGAGTGGTCAAACTCATAAAATGGCAAGAATGTTGAAACTTAATATTTTATTAAAAAATGGGAAGATCATGGCAAAAGGTGACTAAGCTGACCTCAACATGATTTGAGAACTACCTACATAGTCCCAGGATGGGACCTCAAGTCATTGTAGTTTTACCTTATAAGAAAGGAATCTGACTAGGTAGCGTCAAATTCACAAAATAGGCAAAGTAGTTAAATGATAGTACAACATAAGAATGGCAAGATGGTACTTCAAGGCATGATAAATAACATTGTTCTTAATTTCCCCATAGTTGGTTATAATTAATAAATAATGGCATAAGTCAATGATACTAATTTTTCCATAAGTGGTTATAATTATTAGCACAATCGTGGTACTGTGAGTTTCCCAAAGGTAGTTATAATCAAGAACACTTGGTATAGAATAAAATAATAAATGAAGGATACAACTACCAAATCACTATAATACTAATCCAAAATATGGCCTCTATCTATAATATTGAATTAACTATTGTAACTTCATCATAATCTTCTTTTTTAAAGTATTTGTGGAACAAAAGGATCATAAATAAGGTCAAAGGGGTTGGCTAGGGTAAAAAAAACTTTGGTAAAATAGAAAAGGTATGGTAGAATGGTATATCATATGGTACAAATAAGAATGTACATATTATGGTATAATTGAAATGTGAGTTATAGATAATATTTCAAGTCTTTCAAGTGAAGTAAATCTTGAGGTGTATAGTTTTCATTGTCTCATCAAGTTCATGCCCATCAGGTGTAGCAATCCTATATGATCTAGAGCCATAGTTTGTAAGAATGATGTATGGGCCTATCTAGTTGGTTTTAAACTTACCCTTGTATTTATTCTTAGTCATGGTATTCTATTGGTTTTGTTTGAGAATAATATCACCAAGCTTGAATTCTTTATGTTTAACCCACTAGTTGTAGTGGTCATAGAATCAGTTCTAGTATTATTGAAGGCTATTGACTTTGGCCATGCATTTTTTCATCAACTCTGACTATTGAAAATGATCTACTCGGTAAGCTTCATCATCTAGAATATGTTTTAGGAAAATGCACAAAGAAGGTAACTTGACCTCAATGGGAAGAATGACCTTAGTGCCATAAATGGGGGGATATATAGTGGATCTTATTGGGGTGTGGTAATTGGTTTAGTATGCCCATATTTATTATAATATTTAGAGGTTTTAGTCATGGTCAACATCATTGACAATATTTTTAAGGATGTTGACAATGGTTTTGTTGGATGTTTTTGCTTGGCCATTACCTTATGGGTAATAGGTGATAGAAAAATGTTGAGTAATATTGTACTTAGCACACATAAATTTGACATCCTTGTTTTTAAATGATACACCATAATTATATATAGTTTTAGATGGGATACCATAACAACAGATGAGATGGTTAAATATGAATTTGGAAATTTGATTTCTAGTTACATAAGTGAGGGGTATAGCTTCAACCCACTTTATGAAATGTTTGGTAGTGGTGAGGATGTCCTTATGGCCATTAGATGAGGTAAGGTTTATTTTTCCAATGAGATCAAGGCCCCATGTTACAAATGACCATGGAGTAAGCATAGGTTTCAATGTCTTGGCTAGGCCATGAATCAGAATGCCATGCCTTTGACATTTGTTGCACTTTTTAACATATGTAGCTGCATATACATTCATAGTTAGCCAATAATACCCATTATGTAGGATATTTTTAACTAGGAAGGACTTATTTATGTGGGCTTCACATACTCATTCATGAACTTCCCATAATACTAATGTTGATTCTATCAAAGTTAAATAATGGCATAGAATTACATCAAAGCTATGGCAATAAAAGGTTGGTTCAAGTAAGGTATAACATGTGGCATGGTGGGTAAATGCCTTTTATTTTTTGTGGGATAGGTCAAGTGGCATAATGTAGTCATGAAGATAGGGAAAAAGTTTAGAATACCATATAAATATGGGACCAATAATATCACATCATTGCAATGGTTGAAGGTTCATGAGCTAGTGCTAGAAGATTTTTAATGAGGAATTTATATTATTTTTCCTTATTTGGATGATGGATCAAAGATCCAATGGTGCCCATGGCATCTACTATTCTATTACTGGCTCTTAGTATCTATTCAAATTGTATGTTGGCAATCTATTGTTTGAGAGTGTCATTTATGACCTTATATGGCACTAGCTTGTGAACTTTAGTCAAAAATTGGTTTTTTACCTAATTCATCATTAACTAAGAATAACCATAAACCTTTATATGGTCAATATTACATTTTATTACTTGTCAAAGCCTTTTAATAATCACTTCATATTCAACCATGTTTTTAGTACAATAAAAGATGATACAAAATGATTTAGGTATGATATCCCATTATGGTGTAATAAATAATAAGCCTGAGTAGGAATACCCTTGATCCATGTGTTATGAATGATGAATCAAAATATATGTTCTAGTGCTTCTCCTCAAGAGGTGTTTTAATTATGGTCTTAATGGACTCATCTAGGAATTGGAATGTTAGTGGTTATATATCTACAAGGGGAGCTTCAACAAGATAATATGCAAGTACTTGTCCTTTGATGGCCTTCTAGTTGATGTATTCGATCTTGAACTCATTGAAAATCATGATATATTTATCCATGTGTCCTTGTAAAGTTATCTTGGATAGTAGATATTTGAGTGGATCTACTTTGGAAATAGCCATGGTCTTACTATTTAATATGTAATGTTGTAGTTTCTGAGCTGTAAAGACCATAGTTAAACATAATTTTTCAATGGGCATATAATTGTGCTCATATAAAACAATTGTATATCTTAGATATTACACAACATGTTCTTTTCCATTATCATCAAGCTGAGCTAAAAGTGACCCCATGGTTTTATCTGTGGCTGAGAGGTATAGTAGGAACAACTTGCCTAACATAGGTGGAAAAAAATAGGTAAATTGGTAAGATAGTCCTTTAAATGCCAAAAATATTTCTAACATTCATCATTCAAATGAAATATGACACCCTTCTTCATTAAATATGTAAATTGATGGAATTTGTCATCTAACTGAGATATGAAGTGTTTTATGGACCGAATCTTGTCCTGTAAACTATAGAGTTGATTTAAATTGGAAAGTGGTGGAATTTGGATAAAGGCTTGTACTTTGGTAGGATAAAATTAAATGCCTCTATGAGACACAATGAAGCTAAGAAATTTTCCTAAAGTAACTCTAAAAATAAATTCTTAAGATTAAGTCTAAACTTGTATTCATCCAGTCTCTCAAATATTCTTCATAGTGGTGTTGGATGATTAACCTTGGTCTTTGATTTACTTAGTATGTTGTTGATATAGTCCTAAACTATGTCATACATAATATTGTGAAATATGATGGGATTGTTTTTTGGTATTTGGCCCCATCATTTTTGAGACTAAATAGCATAAACTAATAACAAATCATTCTCCATGGATTGGTGAATATTATTTTGTGTTGGTCTTCTGGTGCAATCTAGATCTAGTTGTACCTTGAGAATCCATCCATCAGTGAAAGCATTTTGTACCTAGTTCTAGAGTCAACAATCATGTTAATGTTTGGTACAAGAAAGTAATCTTTACATAAAGCCTTGTTTATATCTATGAAATCAATGTAGATTTTAATTCATTATGGATTCTTACTAATTTGCACAACATTTAAAGATTCATTTTGAGTAGTCAATCAGCCGAATACATAATGCTTCTAAGACTTTTTCCAAATATTTATTTACTAATAAAATAATGTGAGGATACATTTTGTGTAGTTTCTACTTCATGAGTTTGGCATCAAGATATACAACAAGGTCATGTAAAATGTATGTGAGGTCCAAACCAAGCATGTTAGAATAGGTCCAAATAAATATGTCATCAAATTCCCTCAAAAGGGTTGTAAGATGTGATGTTCCTCCTCAGTGAAGGATGCACTTAATTTGATC
The DNA here is from genome assembly GCA_037957365.1 of Torreya grandis. Classification (NCBI taxonomy): domain Eukaryota; kingdom Viridiplantae; phylum Streptophyta; class Pinopsida; order Cupressales; family Taxaceae; genus Torreya; species Torreya grandis. The sequence continues at coordinate 553,739 of JARHVA010003635.1, read as the reverse complement.
CATTTTGGGTCATATAGAGTCCCTATGCTAAATTATATAGTATCCTCCACAATAAGATTCAAACTATCTTCTAGAATGGTGGGCAATGATTAAAACTATCCTATAATGGCAAAGTCCCCTATTTGAACAAGCTCTTCAAGTTTGCCTAGGAAAGATGAATTAGAATCTCCCAATGGTAAGTATGGCCATGTGATAGAAACTATTGAAAAATCTCTAATGATTTGGTTTAAGGCATGATGTTCTTCAAAACTAAACTCAGACCCATAGGCCAGCTCATCATTGATAGTATTATAAACTATGTTTAGGGAAAGGTGAACACCCCATCTAATAGCACCTAAAATATGTTTTCACCACTAGGATAGACTTTATCTTTACTTTTACCTTGGTTAAAAAGTTCCTCAAAGAGGTTTTCAATTTGAGACATCATTTTTTTATTTAATTATTTGTGTCTAAGGTTTTTTACCCATTCTCCAAAATAGTCTATAGGATATAGTTTGATTGATAACCCTTGTTTATGGTTTCCCAACCAAACATTGTCTCTTAGGCCTAGAAAATTGTTAAAAACTTCATAATTTTCAAACTTGTCTATAGGCACTTTGGATTCTTATTGGTCCCAAGCTATAAGTTGAGGGTGATATAGAGGAAACAAATTATAGATAATTGGGCTAAGGTTATAAATGGCATGAGTGTCAAATAGATTGGTATTGGTCAAGTCTTCATAAGGGATGTGATTAGACTCCACTTCACTATCAACATCATTGTCACTAGTTTTTGGCATTAGAACATAAATGAGATACATGGTCTCACCCCTAGATGGTTTAAATCTGAGACCATAGGTTACTTTATATCAAGTCATGGATATTGGTTAAATAATTCCCTATTGATTTAGCCTAAGGCCTCTTCTTTGATAGTTGTGATTCTCCATGATCCTGATAAGAATGGGGTATTTGGCATTGTTATAGAAATAGGCCAAGTTGTCATTATATTACTAGGTTTCATTTCTTGAAAGTGGGTCCTATTCTTGGATAGTGGCCAATGTGAAAATAATAGGTGCTAAACTATGCATTTTTCCTTTTCCCTTTCACTAGAATTTCATGAAAGGTGGCTTGGATTTATGTCTTCCATAGGACTTGGGATTCTATGTAAGCTTGGCAATGTGGAATTTATTATGGGTCAAATATTCTCCTAGACCATTATCTATGATGGTAAATTGATTGGACATTTGAGGAGGTGGCATGTGGGAAGATGAATTAATGGTAGCTAGGTCAATGCAATTGGCCTCTAGCAAATCAATAAGTATTTATTTCCCTTTATCCTTTTTGGGATTTGGATTTAAGCCAAAATAATATTTATATCTTTTTTACTTGGTCTCAAAATTCTTACAAGGTTCATAAAGATGAAAATATTTGTGAATAGTGACCTCCATGCCATAATGAGAGAACTTGAAACACTAGTGTAATGTTGAATGGATTATATGAATCTCATGTATCCAAGGTCCACCCAAAAATAAATTATATGATAGTTATAGGTCTAACACATGGAATAATGTATCATGTGTCAAAGGCCCAATGCTAATTGTTAAACTGATTGTGCCTTGTGATTCTTGTTCTTCATTATCATAGGCCTCTATTATGTATCTAATATACTAGATGAGTTTTAGAGACATAATATTTATGCCTGATGCATTGTCTATAAGGACACGCTTCACTTTGTGATGTATGATTACAACTTTGATGTATAATGAATTATTATGGAGATGGCCAAGGGATGACATATCACTTTGGTCAAAGTGTAATTGTTGGCCTGGGGATAGATGTCCAACCAAAAATTGGAATTGATTTTGGATTATGTCATTTGGAATCTATGATTGGCCAAAGAACTATGTTAATATGTTATAGTGGATGGTAGATGTACACAAAAAATCTAATATAGAAATTTTTACAGGCACCTTCTAAATTTATTCCACAATATCAAACATCTTATCTTTTAAAATAGAATATGGCTTGTTCTTACCTATAATAGTGGGTTGGATGGGTGTAGAGGTAGATAGATATGGGCTTAGGATGGTAATATTTGATCACCAAGTTGTGATTCCATAATTGGGATTAGATACAAGAGCATAGTTTCTAGCAAATGATGGTGTGGTGGGCTAGATAGGATAAGTCTCAATTATTGGTGCACTTATAGTTGGTCATAGGGAAATGGTGAGTTATCAGTATAAGGTCCAAAAGTAGTAACCCTAATTTTTGGTATTCCTATATGTGGTCCTAGGTCAAGGAAGGATCACTAGCATAGGTTGGTTGATTGGAGTTGGTTAGCATTGGTCCTATTTGGTCAACACTTGGTCTTGGATTGATGGAGATGGTAGAAATGTGACCTCCCACAATATGACCTAAAACTTTGTTGTAATAATGTGAAAATGTGTGGTAAGTCTATTGGGTATTATTGAAAATATTATGGCCTTGGTTATATCAATTTGGATGATGTTTTTTTTGCTACTATTGGTATTTTTATTATTGTCTTAGTTGTTGATACTATTACTATTGTTGTTTTAGCCTTTATTATTTCTACTATTGGTTATTATTATTTTTTAAAGGGTTTTTATAAATACCCAAGTTCTAATTGTATGTATAAATTATAGTATCCAATGTTATCTCCTCATTTTCCACCATATTTTGAATGAGATGTTTTATTTGCACAATAAAACATATATTATGTATGTTAACCTGATGATACTTATTCTCTTGATACCAATATGGATAAGGGATGACCTCAAGATAATGATTCAGAATGAGACAAATAATTAGATTAGTATTGGATAACTTGTGAAACATGTTTTTAATGGGTTATCTAAGGTCACTAAAGATGTGATGAGTATGCATATTTCTCCTTGGAGGAGGGGTTTGTAAAGTCAATGGTTTTTATGTTTGTTTAATTATCTAGGCTGATATGAAGGTTACACTTATTGAATAGGTTATTAGTGGGGATTAATTTTCATCTATGGTATTAATTAAGTAGATGGTGTTTACATCATTTGGATAGGACATTATTTGGTATTCCATTTCCAAAAACATTCTTGTTGCAGTTAAATTGGTTGGATTTTTCATAATTACTAGCCTAGGCTAGTGTTGATGCTTACACTTGGACTTGATTTTGGTTCTAATTTTGGCCATTTCCTTGGTTTTGGTTCAATGAGTTAGTATTTATAATACCTTTGTTAGTAAGGGCCTTTTTTATCATCAAACCTTTGTTGATGATCTCCTTGAAAGTGTGTGCATATTACAGCTCTAGATGGTAAGATATCTCATTGTGCAAATTTTTGGTAAACACAGTGGCTAGTTATTTATCTGGTAAACTATGGGTCAAGTGGATATCAAGTTATCTTCATTGATATATTTATCTTATTAAACATTCACCATCCTTTTTTTTGGCTTGAATCAAATCTACCAATGAAATATCATGCTTGATATTGTAGGAGAAATGTTGTACAAATTTGTATAAAAGGTCATCAAATTTAGATGCTAAGTTCTTCAACAATTTTAAGAACCATTTCAAGGCCTATCTTTCTAGACTTAGAGGAAATAAAAGTATGAGGTATATGGCACTTTAGGCCACTAGATGGAAATCAACAAATTATTCTATTAAATGGGCCTTAGGGTCTCCTTTACCCTTGTATTTGTCAAACTTTGGTGGCTTATACCTATTTGTAGATACTCCATGTTGAAATGGTAGGAACACACATCATCCAACTTAAACTTCTTGGTTGTTTTCCTAGATTGAATAGTGGTAATTACATCATTTATCTACTATAGTTCTTGTAATAATGAACTAGATGGAACACTAGCTTTAGGTGGAGGTTGGGCAGTCAAAGGTGGATTACCTTGACTAGGGTATAATGGAGGCATGGTCTGTTGAAGAATGTTGGTTTGGATATGGAATTGACTAGGAATATGCATGCAAAAATTAGGATGTGATTGTTGGAATTACATGCATTATGGTGTGATATTATTGTTAGGATTCAGTATGTAGCCCTAGTTTTTGGGGAATTATGGATGGGATGGAAGGATATGGCTCTATGTGAAGTGTTGTGCCTACTGTGGTTGAATATGGACTTTTTCTTGACTAGGAAAACCTAGATGAATAAGGGGAACTTATTATGAAATAAGGCCCTAACTTTAAATTTGTGTCGCATTTAGAATAAAAGGAAATTATTACCTGTTGGTACTTGATTGATAGTAGTTCTTCTTTATTTTGAAAATACTTATTATGAAGTAGATGCTTGTTAAATGCTTATAATTTTTTATTGACCAATAGACACACATTATTGATTAGATAATGTTTGTGATTTTAAATGCATGTTGGTCTGTGACTGAAGAGGTATACTTATTATTACCTAATGAGGTGGAACACTAGTTCCCCTTTTTGAGATGGAAAAATGTTTGATATCTAATACATTGGTATACTAAACTATGCCTATTATTATGAAATTTTAGTCATCACATATTGTGGTGAAGTAAAATTCATAATATTTTGTTGAGGGAAGGCATTGGTTGGATTTTGACTATTTAATACTTTAGGTTGTGTGCTTGATGAAGCCACTAGTTGAGGATTAGAGATACTTTGATGTGGTTGGGAAGTAGAAGTTCCCACCCCTTGCTATTGTGAACCACTCATGGTGTTAACCAAATACACTTATTTTTTACTAGTTGTTTTTGTATTTAAACCACTTTAGCCTAGATTAGATGACACTAGCATGTTATCCATTATGTTTGGCACATTTGTCTACATAGAAGTAGTGGAAACTTATTTAATAGCTAGGGAATTAAACATGTCACCAACTAAAGTTATTTGCATAAATAGGTGTATACCCAAGTTATCTTAACCTATAAATTCAATTATGACTCTTTTTGAAGGAGCTAGCTTGATAAGTGGGGTATTTGATAGGATCATGTTATTGAAATTCCATGCTAAGTTAAAATGTGTTTGGTATGTTATCTACATTTTTATGAAGTGGTACTCCATGGGAAATTTTACTACAATAATCATATGTGTATCTTGGTATGACATCATCACTAGATCTTGAGGTTTTCTATAAAATTCCTACTCATTGGTTTGATTATAAGGCACTCTAACTAGATTAGGTACATTTTTATTGGGGAAGTCTACTTGATACTTATCCCCAACCTTCATAGCTTTTATTAATAATCCATCCTTGTTTTTAATAATTTTATGATAAAATAAATAGGAATCATATGTTGATGGCATCATAACATAGTATAGTTGTTGTTGAATTTAGTCTACAACCAAAGCTATGCTAGATAGGTACTATGTTGTTTATTTTTGGTCCTAATTTGAGTATGGAGGCATTTTGAAAAAATAGTGAGCTAAAGGATCTTGGATTTATTCCCTTGAATGAGTGTTATAATGTGGATAAGGATCCATCTCACAAACTACATCATCAGCATAGGGGTTTTGAACAAAGTCATCTTGCACAACCACATTATCATATCATATATTGTACATGGATCCACTATGAGTACAGTGAGACATAATTAAATCAATGATGAATGTAAAAAAAAAAACTCTTAGATTTATAAAATATCTTAAAAATAATTTCCAAAGGATAAATATTTTGAACTTGGTCTAACTTGATCTAAAAGTGGATCTGTGTCTCCAAATTGATCTATGCTAGAACTTGGTATAAAATAGTCTAATGTCAAATGTCTTATAGAAAAAGGTCAAGTGGATGAACTAAAAATAAAATTCAAAACTTTAAGTACAAATTTTTTCAAACAAGTCTAATCTAAATAAACAAAATTTGTTAGGTCTTTCAGAGAAGGCACAAAAGCTAGGCTCAAAACAAGCATGTGCTAGCTCTTATGGAAAAGGCACAAAATCTAGACTTTAAAAAAAAATAAGGTATGAGATTTAATCTAAAAAATTTGAAATACTTTGACATAAACTAGGCATTTGACTTTAGACATGAACTTGGTAAATTAGTATAAGGCATGCAATTCTAGGCATACAGAAGATAGACTATTTCTCACAAATCTGGGCATAAAAAATAGTTTTTAAAATTGAATAAAAAGTTAACCTAAGTTACACAACACAAAAGAGAAAGATTGATGTCTAGGCAAAAATTATATAAGGCATGAGCATAAATCAATCAATGTTTGAATTTGAACTTGTCAAGGCTAATTTCGAATTCATCTTAGGAAAACTAGGCTTGTTTAAAATAGATAACAAGCTAGACAAAGATAAATAGCATAACAACACTAGGAAAATATCCAAAAGGACACAAGTGACTTTGGTTTTGAAAGTGGAATTTTGGACACAAGGCAAATAAGTCCTTAAAATAATTTGAGAAGAATAATGATGTAATCGCACTCTAAAAATGTAATCAATGGTTTGGTTTAAATACTCCAAGGCACAAGATTTGGAATGAATTAGGTAGCTTAACAATACCCTTTTCAATTAAGTGACACATATAAACAAGATTTGTCAAAATACTAAGGCAAAGGTATGATGTTAAATGGGAAGTGTAAAACCTCCTCAAACAAAGGAATGATTTAGAAACAAGACTCATTTTGACATGATAATACAAACAAATAGTTTAGACTCAAAACCAAGCAAGAAAGGATAAAATGATATAAACACCTAAGTGTAATGCCCTAAATCCTAAAACTGATAAGGTTGCACAATATTATAAAATTCCATCAATATACTCACTCTTGAGAGGATTTTAATTATTAATATAAAAAGTAAAGGTACATGAAAATTAGGGTTTTTAGGCCCCCTCTTCTCTCAAGATTGTGTACTATGACATGGAACTTTGAACTACTCACCCTACATCAACAGTATGTTTGCAACAAGTGGGGTTATTTTACACTATCAAATTTTGTGTGTTTCTAAATGGTCCCAATTATGTCTAACACAATAGGTGCTCAAATAAATTAGATCCATGTCAAATGGATTGTTATGAAAAAAAAATTTCCTTTCCACAACCACTACATCAGTCATTTGCATAGTGTAGTGTGATGTTCACATTTCCCCTACATTTTGAGGCTGAGTACCAATAATGAAACTTATTTAACTACTAAAACAAGCATCCTAATAGGTCACCCTCAATTTATATACCTCATTATGGAGTGGGGTTGAAATGATGTTGGGAGATTAATTCTCAGGTCAACATTTCCATAAATAAGCCATGAGAAGGTGATGAACTACCACTCATAAGCTAAAATGCATGAAAGTGAATGACAAGTGAAAATATTTTAGGGTTGCATTTGGGTCACCCAAACCATATGTATTTAAGGAGGGCCTTAGTGATGTTATTTTCACATGTTAGACTAAAGCAACAAAGGTAAAGAATGAATGTTTTTGGTCACTCAAGTTCCCTAAAGGAGATGGGGGGAGCATACACAGATAAATCATTTTGATAAAATAAATAACTTTCAACAAACAATAATAAAATTAATAAATCTTAATAGTATGGAACTAAATGTGAAGGTTAATCTTAGAGCACCAAAATGAAATGTGTTGTGAAATTTGAGCCCCTTTGCATTTGTTTGAAAAACTTGTAAAAACTTTGAAAACATTTAAGGCATGAAAAGAACTATATTCATTTTAAACACCAAAGTTAAAATGTGTAAGATGTAATCATGTTCAAACTTTTCCTTATTCCACCTTAATACCTATAATTTATTAGGGGGTTTTTCTACTTAAAATCCCAAAAGAGAATGAAAAAACAATATTTTAGATTTAACTCTTAGGTATCCTATTTTTATATCTTAGATTGATCAATGTCAATCCACATAGGAATCGATGTTCATCTATAGAAGTTGATGTTGATTAGTATATAGGGTTTGACATTTGTTGATAGAGATTGATGTCAGTTTTTGAAAAATCATAGGAAACATAATATAGTTTTTACAAAAATAATTTTAGTAAAATTATCTTAAAACTAACAAATAACACTATATCTTGAAAGAAAATGGTTAGTCTAACAATATTCAGATCCTCAATCATGTTCCTAGTTTGCTTTATTCTTCACACAAGGGTCAAATTCAATTTTGGGAGGATCGACATCAGTCGTATTGAATCGATGTTAGTCTTTGTGTAACTTATGTATTGCTAAAAAATAGAATTACGTGAAAAATAAAGTTAAAACTCAAATTTTGAATATTCTTAAGCATTCATTAGAAAAACTAAAAGATGCATACTAATATCCTTAATTATATGGGATTTTTCATCATGTTCCACTGGGCATGACATTTATGATCATAAGAATCCAATAAGGGAGGTTAGTATAGTGTTAGTTCATGCAATAAAGCTCAAATAAACAAACTAAAACTTATACTCCTAGCCTAGATACTAGGGAGATATTAGTAATAAATTCTAAATAAAATCACATTAAAAAAATAAAACATAATAACTCTTTTACCTTCCTTAGGATCTCCAAATGGATTTGTTGAGTGGCTTACTCAGCTTGTGCATCAAGAAGTTTTTATTAATGGAGGTTACTTGGCTCCTTCTATCCTTGGCACCTTGAATTTGATGTGGCTTGTGATTACTTAGCTTAAGATTTTGGAATTATAACATTATTACAAAGCTTGTCTCTCTCCAAATTAGCATTATAACTTTGTCTTATGAGATCTTACAAATGAAGAGGCATGGCCTTATATTTATAGCCTTAGGAATCAACTCTCACCTTAGGTGAGTTAAGGTTTGGTTTAGGCTTGTAATGGGTTCAAACTAAACTTAGGTGAGTCATATCTAACTCCATTTGAGTTAATAGTTGTCAATTAATTATGATTTGTAATTACTAGGCATGGCTCTCAAAATTAGATATTTTAGGATATTTTCAAAGAGATTAACAACTCATAAATACAATGATAAAAAGATAGGATATTTTGAATTTTTGAATTTCCTTTCTGAGATATTAATTAATTTTAAATGGATAATCCAACTAGGAATTTAATCTAGTTTAGCTTGTTGATTTATTTTGATTAGACTTTATCTCTTTCAAGATTTGATTTAAGTGTGCAAGTGCCCCACATAATAGATCCATAGGCCAAATTGATAGTTGTTATGACACAAAGCTATTAGGGATGAATCTATGAGAGGTTATTATTGCATACAGTAGAATACCACAATTATGGATGTCTCAACATGATTCAAAATTTGATGAATGATGCATAAGCAAATTTGTGACATTAAGTGATTCATGGGTTTAATTTTCAATGGTTGGTAGGAATCAGTCTGAAGTCTAGTCAAAAGCTAGTTGTGGCCAATTTTAGGTGTCTACATATTTTACCATGCTAGTTTGGTACAACTTGGTTAGTTGGTTGAAGTGGTTTTCTAAGACATTATTACAATAGTGGATATGTAGATATTTAGAAGATATATACCAAGAAACCAAGAGGCCTTTTCATTTTATTTTTAGCACATAACCAACAATACCAAATAAACTATTCAAGTTCTAGAGTTAAGAGGCCATGACCACATTTTGTGAATGGGGAGCTTGCTGTAGATCAAATAAATTTTCAATTGAGTAATCCATGTGAGTGGATCATTACCATCAAAAAAATTTAGGTCCACTTTTGATAACAGGGGCTTCATAACATGGTTGGCATTTAGATTTTTTGGAGGATAAGAATCAAATTAGAGTGGTGGAGGGTTATTTTACAATTATTAAGCTAAAAAAATTTCCAATTACCTAATGATTTATTATAATTAATCTCTAAATCTATTCAGGTCCCATATTATCCCTATGATGTCCCCTTTAGCTACATCACTATCATATTTCTACAACATGCCTTATCACTCTCACTTAAGTTGTTGAACTATATTTAAAATACATGGACTAAAAGTTTTTGAATCCATGTCATATTTTTGAGTAGTTTTAGGCATATCTTGCCCTTTCTCATAACCATGAGTGTTAAGCCCTGTGATGTACAAACCTTAGGAGGGTTGTGACCCAAAATAATGTATCCAAATATGATACCATTGTAATTACCTTACCAAAATGAATCCAATGAATACTAATGTGAACAAGGGTGAAAAACTTTAGCCTAAAAAATTATATTGGTAGAATATATCATTATGATCATCTTGCAAAGATGAATCCAACAACGGATAATTTGCATAGGGTAAAAAAATTCTAAACTTATTTATTTATTTTTATTTTTACTCACTTTTTTTATTTTTTGATAAAAAACCTCATGAAAAAAACTATGATAAAAAAATATTAAATTCCTCCTAGATCACATGTTATGTTTTATTTTACCTTTTAGTGTTTGAGATGTCAGACTCAAAAAAATTAATTTTCAAAAACTTGCCCAAATCAAAGCTATGATACCACTTATAATTAAATTACTTAGATGATTCATAGTAATATAATTATATATTACATAATTAAAAGTAGAATAAATAGATCCACAATAACAATTAGAAAAATATCAAAATACTTGAATATTATGACTGAGCCACTTTGAGGAGGTAACCTTCATAACAATGCAATAATAATAGAATTAATAATATGATGATAAAATACTAACCAATACCTCTTATATATTCTCTAATTATCCAAGGTTATTCCATAGTTTGACCATAATAAGAGCATAAATAAATGCAACAAGATAATATGAAGGTGTGTAAGCCACAAGTTGGCCACACATATCCCTGTATGCACTATAGGTTAAGGGTGTATCAATATTTTAAATTTTTAAATAATTAAAAAGTACCAAATTATTCAAAATATTTAAAATAAAACATCAATACCTAAGCATTAAATGATTACCAGGTTAATTTTTTTACACATATTATTTAACACAAGTTGGGTAAATGAGATATAATTTTTCATACACACATACATTTCATGGTATATGAGTGTGATGTAAGAAATATATATCATCCATGGACATAAATATGTTATACTTTCCTATACCCAATGGCCATGTTAATGGGTTTCATCAATACCTTTCATTTAATATTGTCAATCTAGGGCTAGTGCCAAAGGTTGTATGTAATAAGAGAAAGAGACCTTTGACAAATGGTTCCTTCTATCACACTCCACACTATTTAGGAATTAAAAATCACACTTTTTATAATTGAAAATCACACTTGTAGAAAGTAAACCATGCTTACAAAAATTAAAACACTCTTGCATGAAATTAAATACACTTGTAGAAAGTAATTTATTGAATTGAAAGTAAATGACAAACATATAAAACACCTACAGGTTTAAAGCAAACTGTATAGAAAATAAATATATACAACAACAAAGAAATGAAATAATAATTTATAGTAAAAATGATAATTATAGAATTAAAAAATAAAATAAAAATAAATGGATCCATCTTCTTTGGAATGAGTGGCTAGATCATTCCTTGGAAGACGATTTATTCAAAACACACATTTCAGAATGGGCTACTCAAAATATTAGAAATAAAAATGTATTGATTGATTGATTGATTATTTAATTTAGGTGTGGAATGTTGTATTTATAATTTCATGCTTTTAACCAACACTTTATTTGAAAATAAAAACTTAAATACTCTATCCTATCTCAATCTCCACAAAACATGAAGAGAGCTAACTATTTACACTAAAATTACATAAATTTATATTTGAATACAATCTATAATAGAAAGTATATACATAAAAACCTATATATATAAATAATTTAAATATAAATAATTATTCATGATAGATGGAACATTAGAATACATTTAAAAATACTTTCCAAACATGTTTGTAGCACTTTTGTTGAAGTCCATAGCAAATCTATTGAAATCCATAGCAATCTATTGAAATCCATAAATAGCCTAGTGAAATCCATAGAAAGCTTGGTGAAATCCATAGCAAGCCTAGTTAAATCCATAGATAGTCTAATGTAATCTATAGTTGGTCCATAAAAAGCCTATTTTAATCTGTAACTAGTCCATAACAAGCTTGTTGTAATCTCTAGATACTATAACAATCATGTTGTAAGCTATAGCTATTGTAGCAAGCTTGTTATAATCCATAGCTATTATATGAATCATGTTGGATTTTATGATGTAATCTGTAGCTACTATAGAAATCATGTAGGAGTCTATATCAAGCTTATAACTTGACCAAAATGTTGAATCTATATGACACTACTCCAACATTATCTTGAATGATTACTTCTTCATACTTTGGATCAGTCTTAGCTTAATATGAACTGTATATGCACTTATTGACATCTTTTTCCCAATAATCATTATTAATAGATAACTAATAGAAAACAAGAAATTCTAAAGACATAACCATGATATATACTTATTATTTTATTTTTAAGAGACCATAAGTTCAAAAAATATATTTAGATCTACTTCCAATGAAATAAAAAGAATGTTATTTTATGGATATAATAAGCTATTTTATGGACTCATCATCTCCCCAACATGTAGTCTCATGTATTGCCTCATGCATGCCACTGTTTAAAACATCATAGTACATATGTATGTGTTAGACTTAGCTTCATAAATTAAATGAGCTTCACAAATTTATTTCATTTGAACAAGTATAATGAAAGTTATCTCAAACAAAAGTGGTCAATGAAAATTAACATTTAAGGATAGGTTCTTGTGTGGAGGGTTTTCTTACTATCCTTAAATTATTTTGGATCCTTTTAATAGAGGTTCTTGTGTGGAATTGTTATCATGATCTATTCATATTTTCTTCTTTATTTCTTTCTTTTCTTCTTCTTTTCATTCCTTTTTTTAAATTAGGTGAGAGTATGTTCTTGTGTTGAGAATTTTATGTGGTGTCTACACATACTTATTTTGACTACAAATCAACTTTTGACATAGAACATTTCTTGTTCTTTTCAAAACTACGTACCATGATCAAAATCAAACTATTTTTGTATGTTTGGATAACAAAACTATGTACCATGATCAATATCAAACTATTGTTATATATTTGGATAAGCCCAATTCTTATATTTTCAAATCTATTCCCCCCCCCCCACACCTAATCTCATGCATACCAAATCAATGAAGTGGGATGAGATTACACAAGATCGAAAGGAAGTTTGTCCATTTCTTAGAACAAGCTATTTTAAGAGTGGATCTTCATGTAATAACAAAACTTACAAGTAAATTTAAATATAAAATAGTAAAGTAAAATACCATGGCATACCTTCAATCTTCATTGTTGCTTCCATGATAGCCAAAGTGAAATACATTGGAAAAAATTGTTAAAAAAAGTACATTCCTACTATGTACAGAAGTAAGTAACCATGTTAAAAAACTACATGAATTATTCCATTGATCAAATTATACTCTTTTTATTTTTATGTTTTTGCCCTTGACTAGCCAGTAAACTAGTTTTCTAATCAAGGCTCTTTATTCTAGCACTTAATCTGCCAGCAAATTAGTTTTCAAACCAAGGCTACCAACAACCCCTGAAGGTTTTCATTGTTGGTTTTTTTAATATTTTTTTAAATAAAATTCTAAAAATTGATGACATGGAAAATATTAGCCATAGATTATATATATCTTTATATTTCTTGTAAATGTGACATGAGATTTTTTGTATGTTGGTATTTTTTAGCATTTGTCTATGTAGTGATGACCAATATTTGGTGATAAACACTTATTTATTCTAATACATTATGTTCTCAAAGGTGACTTAGGATAATTTGTCAACTTCTTATTGAAGTCATGAGTATAAATTTTCATCTTCAGAATGATTCCTTGTAATAAAAATATCCTATAAAAACCAAAAATAAATAAATCCTTTTTGGACAAGCATAATATCAATAATGTCAAAGAAGTATAAATACCAAAATTAGAATGTTAAGATGAACATTTGAATATATATGAAATAATTTAGTTCAACCTATGTAATAATGATTGATGGTTCAAGAATTAACATTAATTCTTAATGGGATTTTATTATGGAGAATAAGAATTTTCTCAGATAAGTTCTATTATTATGTAAATGGATATGGGTTTAGTTAATTCCTAAATATGGATGGAAATGAGTGAAATGAAATGTCATCAATTCTTTTTATTATGAAATGTGTAGAAAATACTAACTATTATTTTTTATAGAGAAGATAAAACTATATTACTAAATTATTTGATGAAAACTAGAAATTGAAAAACATACCTAGATAACTGAATTTCAGAGGTCCTTGAATTCTTTATTGCAAATAGGTTTTGTATGCATCTTCTTGATACTAAATTTTTTGTTCTTCATCTACAACCTAGCCTATAATTTTAACATATTTCACAAGCTTGTCACTATCTTCGTCTTCACTTTTTAAATCAAAAGCAGAGGTCTGGGGGTGGTAGTGCCTAGCAGGGTCAAGGGGCAGCACCCCTTACGTGCTCACTATTGTGATATAGGGTGGGGTCAAAGGGTGGAGCCCCTCAAATTTGAGCCTAATTTACCATTTTTGTAACCACAAATTTTTATATCATTGAATATATTTTGATGATTGCATGCTATTTTAGACAACTTGATGAAAGCACGTAATTTATACTAATTTTTTAGCATCTACATCACTAAAAAAATGTTAAATACTTGGTCTCATGCAGCTATATGCAAATTCAATATTTTGTGTTACATGTTAGTCTAGAGTGGAAGGGAAGTTTGATTATATTTTTAATTTATAGACTATCATCATTTTTTTGACAAAATTCGACATCCATGTAGACATAACAACAAATGCAAAAAATAGAATAAACATCTTGTATTGAGACTAGATTAATTTATGAATATTTCAATTTATATTTTATTTCAGATGTTATGGCTATAGTTTATAAATAATTTTATAGAATTTTTAATAAACTCTAGCATTTATTTAAAGAGAAAATAAAAATTGAAATAGTTAGATCTTGAGTATTTCAATTGATATTTTCTATCAAAAATTATTTCTACAGTTTAGAAAGAATTCCATAAAATTGGATATAAATTATATCCATTATTCAAAGAGAAAATAAAAATTGAAATATTTAGATTTTCCAAATTTTATATGATAAAAAAATTAGTAATAAAATATGTGATTATGTAAGACTTATCTTTAATGTGATTATTCACACAAAATCCGAAGTAATTTATTTATGACGTCAAATCCATTGCAAGACTCGTATCCACTTACACTTTGATTTTATTTTCATGCATATTTTTATTGTTTTTGATCTATGAGATCTATTTGATCCACATGGCTTATCCAAAATAACTTCCACCGTGATTCATCCAAAATGACTTTTTAATGCATGGTGATATTGCATGCAATATTCTAGAAGGTTGCATGAATCTCTCCAAAAGCTATTTTAGTCATGAAAAAACTATAGAATAAAAGTCATTAAAACCATTTATCATGTATAACAATTTTGGTCAGCCATACAAGATCAAAATGTAATTCATTTTACATGCAACACACTATCAGATAAAATCATAGGGATTACATGCAACAATCTACCAGATAAAATTATAGATATTTTAGTTGGAGTGACAGTTCCTTTTCAACAAATCATATATTTGTTTTCTTTTCAATTTCTTGATCAATTATTATTATATCAATCATTGCTAGAAATGAACTGTTCTTATCTGGGAGATTGAATACCTCACATAATTCTAGTTGGGAAGTCTTATTCTATTAATTACATAGCTTAGATTGTAGACTATTTTATTTTAGTAGAGATCATCAACATAATTATTTTTACCTACAACACCATCTCTTTTTATACTTTAGCCATCCTTTCATAGATTTTAGCCATTTCTGAATTTTGTTTACAATTAAAATCTGATATGCAATCTTATCTTGTTGGAAATTGTTTGTGTTTGTCAACCAACTAGATAATATAAAAACATATTTATTGTAGGCATGTAGATATGAGATAATCTAAAATACTCAAAGACTGATTTGACACTAATTTTCACATGTTTCTTAACATGCAAATTTTTAGAATCATCCAAAAATGTGTGTGATCCATTATAAGTGGTTCTAGAAAAGGTGAAACTAAATTCATGTTTCCAACTAACACCTTATTTGTAAATAATGGAGATACTCTATCCTATCTCAATATCCACAAAATATGGAGAGAGATATTTATTCTGGTAATGAAATCTATGACAACAAAATCTTGGTCTCCACCAAATATGGAGAGAGCTAATTATTTAAAGTGAAATTACATAAACCTATATTTACATACAATCTACAATGGAAAGTATATACATAGAAACATATATATAGAAATAATTTAAAATGTAAATCATTATTCATGATAGCTAACACATTAGAATATATTTAGAAATACTTTCCAAACATATTTATATCAGTTTTGTTGAAGTCTATAACAAATTTGTTGAACTCTGTAGCAACATGTTGCAATTCATAGCTAGCTTGGTAAAATCCTTAGCTAACCTCATGAAATCCATAGCAAGACTAGTGAAATCTATAGCTGGACTGATGTAATCTATAATTGGTCCATATCAAGCTTGTTTTTAATCCATAACTAGTCCATAACAAGCTTGTTGTAATCCATAGCTACTATAACAAGCTTGTTGTAATCTATAGCTATTGTATCAAGCTTGTTATAATCCATAGCTTTTGTATAAATCCTATAGGATTTTATGATGTAATCTCTAGCTACTATACAAATCTTGTAAGATTTTGTAACAAGCTTGTAACTTGACTAGGATGCTAAATCCTTTTGACACTACTCCAACATTATCTTGAATGACTACTTATTCATACATTGGATCAACCTTAGCTTAATATAAAATATATATGCACTTATTGACATATTTTTCCTAATAATTATTATTAATAACTAATGAATGTATAACAATAAATTATAAAGACATAACCATGATATATACTTACTATTTTATTCTAAATAGACTATAAGTTTAGAAACTAAATTTAGATCCACTTCCAATGCAAGAAAAAGAATATTATTTTATGGATATAATTATTCATTTTATGGACTCATCACATGTTAGTGCTTGGGACATATTATTCAACATGTCACATTATCACAAATTATACCTTTTTATGACTTTGTACCATGTTCAACTAAATAGATTACTTATGTACATGTATTTATAGTTACTCATATTTATTCTATCAAATTTTGGAATTGATTGGTGTATTGAATATAATTAATATAAAATGAATATAAATTATAAAATGTTATAAAATAACTTGCAACTGATATAATGAAATTAAATTAGTAAAATGGACAAAGCACGAATGAATGAAAGAAACTAATGAATGAGCACTTACTTTAAATGAATGTATTTTAAGCATCTATGTACCATAGAGCTTATGTAACCAAGGGTGTCCTGATATCATATCAAAGACCTAATTTTGTGGATCCTCCTAAAAAGGCAACACATTATATCCTAAATTAATTTAGTTTTTCTCATTTAATGTATTAATAGTTTTAGATGTTGCTTGTATGTCATGTTTTGTGTAACCCAATAAATGAAGTAATGCCATTATCCATGTATTCTCACTTTATTCATTATCAAATACTACATTTTTAATGGGTTGATCAATGTATGATCATATACACAAAGCATGAAAATATAATTCATCATTCACTATCTCATTATCATCAAAGTTGATTATAAAATGTGGTTGGATGTTTGAATAATTGTACTAATAATTTCATCGAATGGATGATGATATGATTCACAAGGTGGGTATTCATTATAGGTATGATGTACTACTAAATTATCTTTATTTTTCTCATTATTTGGAAATGGATCACTGAAAATATTCAACTTAGCATTTACATTATGTTGAGGCTTAGTTTCCTCTTTAGGAGTGCCTAGATCAATGACAATTTTATCACTAAGATCTTGAATAAGGTGTTTGATATTGAAACATATGTTATTATAGTGACCATTTTATCTAGGGTCATCACAATATGCATTTTTATTAGTTAATTTAATCTAAGGTCTACTCATGTCAACCTCTAGTGGTGGATGTAGAGTAATACTAATGCACTCAAGTAATTTTTATAGAAATTTATGAGGAAATTGGGGTGATTTATAAAATTGAATTCTTAGTTTCTATTATTAAATAATATTTTTGAAAGTTTGAGATATAGCATTAATTATGATCTATGCATCAGTGTCAGTATATGTTTTTTTAGCTTTGTAATATGGTTTTTTTTTAGTAGATGTAGGTGCATATTTGATATTTTTATAAGTGATAATTTTGAATTATCTTTATGTTATTATAAGAAAAATGTCCTCAAACGATTAAGATTTATTGAAAAAAATTTACTCATGCAATGTTGCAAGCAGAATTTGTTTGAATATATTTTGTAATTCATTATGTACTAAGGTGTTAGTCATTTTGTCAAGCATGATCCCATAATGAAGTACATAGTCACTAGCATGTTAATTATATACTTTCTTTAGTTTAAAAATTTACACAAAATAAATCTTTTCATCAATGTTGATATCAAAATTATTAAATTTTGATATACTAACGGATTGAATGCTTTGAATAATTAGATAGGTAAATCATAAAACCAATGCAACGTGTAATATTTTAGGATTATTAGAAAAAACTTGGTTATCATATTGTAATTGATATTATTATCCAAGAATTCTACATGAAAATATTTAAGATGTTATTCAAGATATCCTTTACCTTCATATAATGGAAATTTAGAAACTAAAAATCCTATAGATAAATGACATGCTACAATTTTAGGTGATAATGGGTTATGAAGTAAAATTTGTGAATCCATTAATTGGATAACTTTTTGTATACATTTATCTAACTACAACACCATATAATGCAAAATTAAAATAGTTTGGACAAGAAATTGTGTGGTAGGCAAGGTAGGTGATGTAATATGTGTAGTCATCAAAGGTCATGTACAAGTCATTTGATTAAGAATGGGCATAAATATCTAGTTGAAACCTTGATTTTTTTCCACAAGGACTCATGGATGATTAATAGGTGTGACTATAATTAGTAATTAGGTAGTGACTTGTGTGGTACCCCTATTGAGTGACCCTAGATGCATCTGATTTGCCTCATCATCTATGGAGATACTCTTAAGAGATGGAATATCTCCAAGTAGTGTGAGTCTTATACCCTTCAAAATTCTAATTTAGCCAAGATAAATGAATTTACATTTCATTTTTATATCTCTTGATACTCTTAAATTATCTTACATGATATTACCTTTAGGTAAGTATGTGCCCCTTGGGATGTTAAGGTGATTTAAGATAAGAGGTTGTTCTGAGTGTGTGGTTGGGTCTTGGGTACTAATATAAAGTGCTTATAGAAGTTCATTGGATTTATGTTAGTTATTCCATTTTTGTATAAGATATCCAACATATTTTGATGAAGATATATCATTAAGGATATGCTTCACATGTTCAAGGAGAACTACATCTAACCCTAATTCTGAGGAGAAGATATGTAGGTTTCCCAAGTTGTCAGGGCATTAGGTCCTAGGTCTTAAGCTTAGTTAGGGTGGTCATATCATATTTTATATAATTTAGGTGAAAAAATCCTTAAGGGACTAATTTTTTTAATATTGTTGATGTACCTTTGTGTAAACATTTTCCCCATAATTTGGTAAGCCTTTCTACTTACCAATAAAGGATTATCAATGTAGATACTTCCCCTTGTTGCTAAACCTAGTTTAATCATTTTGATCCAAAAATAAAGGAGAGGATCATTAAATTAATTAACTTAACACATTTATGTTCCTCCTATAATATTTGATACATTATTTTAATTAATTAAATAAATCAATGTTCCCCTTCTAAGTTATTGTTGGTAATTTGGCTTGTCAAGGCCAAATACCAACCCCTACAAACCAAAATTTTTCCTAGTACTGTTATGAGCCTTCCAAACTAGTCTAAACTATTTATTTTGGGCCTAATCAGACAATATTATGTATTAATTGTCAAAATTAATTAAAAAACTTCATAATACCTTTAAATAATTTTAATTACATGGCATTAGCCTAAGTCCAAAATTTCATGCTTTAAAAATATTTTTTAATATGTTTTAAGCCTAAAAAGGGTCCAAAAAGGCTCCCACATTCCAATTTTATCTTCCAAAAGCAAGGAAAAGGATTAATATTTGGTTTAAAATACTAATAAATTTTTTTAATTCCTTTCCATGAAAATTAAGTGGTGGTTCTAAGCTGAAGTTTCAATAAAAAGCAAAGAAACAAGATTTTTCATGCATTTTCTAAAGGAAAAGTATGAATTTGTATGAAATTCCATATATATGAATCTTTAAATAGGAGAATGAGGTTACTAAAAATTTCCATGAAGAATTTTATGGAAATTGGAGGCAAATATAGGGCCATAACTAGTTCATATATTTCCTTTTGCTAGTTTTCACATAGTGACAGGCCTGCAAGTTTGATGTTGGCACAATTAGGAGAGAGAAGGTACAGGTCTAAATTATTGGGAAAAAAATAAGACTCTAAGGGATTTTTGATTGATAAATTTATTTTTAAATTGGTTTATTCTCCCTCATGAATCATCCATTTGAATTTAGGTTAAATTATTTGGTTTTTCATCTATGAAGGTAACTAATTTTCTTTAATTTCTCCTCACTAGGGCATCATTTCATGAAAATTTTAGTTTTTGAATCTTCTCAAGAACCTAATATTCCTTCACATGACATTATATATGTCATTTTAACATGTATGAGGGTCAAGTAAAGGAGATATTAAAAGAGAATTGAAAATATGTAGTCTGTGTGATTCAAAAGGAGAATTGTACGGTTAGGGGAAGAGAAAACAACATCAAGATTTCATGAGAGCTTGTTTTTAGGGTCTCCATCATGTTTACATGTCCTCCAAGAAAAATTCTCAAGGGTTTCATCAAGATTAATTTCCAATAATTTCATCATGTTCTCTCAAGATTCACTAAGAAGTCTTAGTTTAGCAATGTTTAAGTTGTCCTAGCATCTTTTATACTTTTAGAAAAGTAATAGGTTTCATTTTTATCATCTTGTGATACATAAAAATACTTTAAGTGGATATGGTTTGAAAAGGATATGCATATGCTTTCATATGACCCTTCAAGCTGGCCTTGTCATGCTCATAATCCTCTCCACCACCTCCATCTCATTCACCTCCATGAATAATGTCACAACACTACCATTATTACCATGCATTGCTTCTTTTTCACTCACCATGCATTTTTTCACAACATCAATTCACTATCCCATCCTTCCATTCACCTAAATATCATTAACCCATAATTACAAGAAATTAATAACATTGAATGCTATCATGATCACTTAAATAGGAATGAAAACCTTGAATAATTTTAAGCTGAGATGAAAAGTACACCTAAAACTATGCACCTATAGTCAACACTTATTATGAAAGGGATGAAGGAAATGATAGGTAATATGTAATTTTTAAGGCCATTGATCAAGATACCTTATCAAGATATATAAATAATAGCAATCATGTGTGTGTGTGTGTGTGTGTGTTAAAAGTACACCTAAAACTATGCACCTATAGTCAACACTTATTATAAAAGGGATGAAGGAAATGATAGGTAATATGTAATTTTTAAGGCCATTGATCAAGATACCTTATCAAGATATATAAATACTATGGATCGTGTGTGTGTGTGTGTGTGTGTGTGTGTGTGTAAACCTTCCAAAATCCCTAGTTCACATATTATTTGTACAAATGGTACAAACACAGTCTAAAAACCTTTAAGACATAGTATTTTTAGTTTTGATCATAACATTATTATGTCATTAAAGATTGTTTGTCAAGTAAATGCTTATTAATCCATCTTTGAATTAAATCATGGTTCATCAAGGTTTGAAATCCATAAATAAGTTTTAAGGTTTTATTAGTATACCTACAAACATGCATGAAGACACCCACATATAACATGCATATGACAATCTTAGTCTTTAGACCTTCCTAGGCATATGGAGGATAGTTTCATCATTCTAATACATGGATATATAGTGTGAAGTGATTGGCTTAATTAAGGTAGTTCCAAGTGAAACATTTTTCAAACCTTTAATGGATCCAAAAGAACCACTATAACCTATAACCACCTTAAAAACACTACCACAAATAATGGGATGGATAATACAATGCCAAATGGAGGCTTCATGATGAAGACTTTCAAGAAAGGTTATAGAGTTTTAGGGATAATTGGACTTAAATGAGGGATTTTTTCTCATCTAGGTTCTTTTTTCAATCTCCCCAATCTTTCTCAAGTTCAAAATCTATTTTACAAGACCTATAGGCCTAGGGTACAATCAAGTACTTCAATAGAGGCCTATGATTAAGAACATGAAGAAGGGATAGTGGTCTAGAGAGGATTTTGACACTTCAAGAGAGAAGGTTATATGAATTTTTTAAGAACATAAAGAAATGAGGCACTCAAAAAACTTAACTTTCAGTCATTTACCTCTTGGAACAATTACCTATGGCTTATCAAGAAGGCAAGCATGTCTTTATGGTATGAGGGGTTTCAAGAACTCTCATTTATGTTAAGAACTTCTAGTTTGTAGAAGTTTATTAAGGTATTAATGGTAACATGAATTAATAAGTGGTGAAGAGATAAATTTCAAACATAATACATCCTTTGACCTTGGGATTCAACCTACAACCACATTTAGAAATAATGACCTACAAGCATCTAATGCATATTCAAGCATAGTAGGAGGATATAAGGCTTATTTTCATAATGAAAATGAAGTGGTGTAAGTGAAGATATGATATTATAAAATAAAATATATACAAGTGGTGGAATTGTGTGAAACTTCAAATAAATCCATGTTCTTTTTATGTGAAAACCCAGGAAATAAACCCCTACACTAATATAGGTTAAAGGTCCTCCAAGAAAGCAAACAAGAGTAAGAAGTCACCTATAGAGTTGTTTCATATCCAATTCATGAAGAGATTTGAAGAATATAATGATGAAAAATATCATAAATAGGTCATGATACATCATGAAATAATGTCAATGTCAACTGTTTAGTAACCTACAGCCTTATAAACACATAAACCTTCCTTTGAATTCATTCAAGTTATTTTTTCATAGTGGTCTATATAGAAAGTATCTTTTTTAAGGAAGTATTTCAAGAAACAAATGATATTATAATCTCCATGAATCATTTGAAGAGATTTTATATGACACATTGATGATAATCAATAACCTCATGAGCACATCTATAGTCATGGAGGGAGTTACTAGTATACAAAGTTATCTTTAAATTCATGAATGAAGGCATAATGGTCATTTTGTGGAGTGTATTAATGATATAAGTTATCCTCACTAAGTGATGGAATTTTATGAGGTCTACACATTATGATGGACCTCAAAAGACATTGTTAGATCCAAGGTTAATTCAAACACTCACCTATAGCATCATGAACACAGTCAAGTTTCTAAGCATGGAGAGGAATGAGAACATAGCATATAGTGGAGTTTCATACTCAAGAGAATTTTTCAAGAAGCCTAGGTGAAAATTATGAGTTGAAACCTTTAATAAAGAATATAAAGGCACTCAAAACACTGAAATACATACTTAAGATCAATTGTAGTACATACCTACAACCATATAAGGTATGGCTTTTCTCTCACAATCACATATAAGAAAGATACACTCAAAGATATTATATAAATAAAGTTAGGTTTATTAATTAATTAATTAATATTAAGTGTAAAATACATATTTCAATACTCTTGTTAAGTATTAGGGCACTACCAACTCAAATGATGGTGACAGTATAGGTTGACTATATTGAATGAGACTGTGTTAGGCATTAAAATTATTGGTTGAGGGTAAACATGCCATAAATAGAATATGAGATTAGTTATTAGGATATATGAAGGTATACAAGGCACTAAAAAGGATTATATGCCTATCAAATACCTCCATTTCTTTCAATGTCCACCTATAATAATGTATAACACAGTCATATGAGATCTATTGAGGAAAAACAAAGTGAAATAAGTGGCATGGAAGATTGGGGGTAATAATTAAGAGTAATAGGGATTTAAATTATGTTTTATATACATTTTAAAATAATACTAATCTTTATTAAGACTCAAATACTTAGGTAAAATATAAAAATATAGTCACAATCAAACACATGAGCCTATCTTGAGAGAAATAAGAAGTTTGGGGAACCTATGCATGGAATTAAGACTTTAAAATTGGTAAAACTCATAATTATGAACACATAAATATTATCATTCAATTGGAGAGGTCTTTTGACTATGTAAGTGTCCACTATTTTGACATAGTCATCAGTATCTCCATTTACGGTCACCATTGGAGTAGGCAGACTTCTTGAGGAGTTTGGTGTGTTAGAGGAGTTTGGTGTGTTATAAGGGTTGGAGATTCATTAGAGTGTTTTAAAATAATGGGATTATGTTTATAAATATTCATAATACCTTTAAATACTATTCAAACTCCAATTTATATACAAACCATGCCCTTGAGGGCTAAAATAAACAAGCAGGCCTATAGTAGCAAAAGGCATTTTTTTAACTATCAAGTAAGATAAAACATAAAGAATGATTTGATGAAATGGTAAATGTACCAAATGATGTTTTCAATAATTTATAATCAATGGATGAGTCTATTTTAGTCAAGGAGGAAACTCAAATTCTGTAGTTCTAGACACCATTTGGAGCCACCTGATCAAGTGCTCCTATCTTTCACCTTGTAAGGAGTTTGGAAAAATTATATTGGAATGATTTGAGTACCCATATGCATTTATAATTCATTAAAAATTGAGGTTATTTTAGAGGCTATGATTTATGAACAATTTCCAAGAGTGTAAGCATGTTTAGAATGCTTTCAAACTCTATAGGGAAATTTCCTTCACGTGATATTTTTTTAGATCTTTTGCATGGGAACCCAATATTCTCAAGGAAGTTGAGGGAGTATGTATTATACACATTCATGTATGTAATTTAGGATTTAGAGTACTGTACCTTATGAATCATCATTAAAAAAATTCAACTCCAAAATCCTCTCAAACCCTCATAGTGACCAATTTTGAGAAAAATGTATTATCTTGCCACCAAAACCTCAAGGATCAACCTAAAACCTAATAAAACATAAATTTAACTTAGATAGGGTCCCAAAAATGATCATTATTTATGGAATTGTATGGATTAGGGTATAAATTAGGTTTTTGAAGTAAAAAATATAAAATATGAGTTGTAAGGTAGTTTACATGAAATACTATCTATTGAGGTTGAATCCTAAGACTTGTTTTTCATCCTCAAATCATCATTTGGTCAAAAACCTACTTGTAACTACCCTTAACAGCTTATCCAAAATAGCCACTCTATAGGAAAATAAGGCAAAATTGACCTAGTCAACCATGGTGGTTGAGTTGCAAGAGTTTCTTCATCAAGAACACCTATTTCATGGTGTGAGGAGTTATTACAGGTCTAATTATAATTTTATTTTTAGGTTTCATGTTTTTTTTGTAGGTTTTAATGGATTTCAAGTTCAATAAGGAAGCTACTAGGCCTAATTGGCCTAGTAGGCCTATTTGATCAAATAATCAAAAATAAAAATTTTATTGAATGATTACTAAGGAGTTCAAATAGATTTTACATACCAATTATCTAATATTAAAGTGAATATATCATGCATTTTCAATGCTTCAAGTTCTATTTCATGTAAGGAGGGGCTAGAGAGGCAATTAACAAAAAGAGGAGGTGATGGTGGTCAAGGTTGAGCAGCCTCATGAGCAAAATCAAACATTTATGACATCATCATTAGATCTATCTCATCTTATTGAGTATTTTCAAGGGTCTAAAATACCACTCTTGGAGAGAGAATTTATATTTTTTGAGGTAAGTGAAGAAGATGAAACTCAAGAGATATAAAATAAATGTGACTTTAGTGACCAAGAATAAGAAATCATGATTGGGACACCACTTGACAAGGATAAACATGCTTCAATATTTCATGATGCCAAAGAAGAAGTTTCAAATGAGAAAAAAGATGTTTATCAAGAAATTGTATTAGATGATATAGATGAAGTACAAACAAATATTTATATATAAATTATCCATGAAGAGCACTCACATATAGCCACCACTGAGTTGGAGAACATTTCTAAAGTTGATGATCATTGGTAGTAGTTGTACAATAATTTCTTGATGGAGATTAAATAGCTTAAGATGGTAGATTTGAATGATGAAATGGGATAGAGGGTTGATGCTTCACATGAAGATTTAACTAATGTTTTGGAGCTTCAAGAAGGAAATTTTATTATGGAGATGTCAAGGCAAGATTAGCTACAGCTTGAGTAGATAGATGAGATACCATTCTTTAATAAATATGAAGATGAAACAAGTGTAGTAGATTAATAGCTTTCATATGAGCCCATAAAAAGGTTGGAAATGTGTGAGTAACATGTTTCAAATGGTAAGGATACAAATGAACACTATGTCTTTTCGAGTGATCATGATGAAATGGCCTTTTTGGATGACTTGGAGGGTTTTTGTTCAAAGTTTGATAGTCCATATCCACCTTATATGGAGAATAAAGAATGTCTTGTAAAGAATATTGTTGAAAATGTTCATCAAGAAGAGATTAATGACATATTTTAGCCATGTTTTAATACTTATCAATAACTTGAATATCTTAACAATCCACTACCTCAAAATGGAGCATAATGAAAAGACTAATCCAAGCATTTCAGTTGATTTGCCAATACAATCATTAAATGAGAATGTGACAAATCAAGATTGGCCTATGAATGAGTCATAGTTATCATTCTTGATGCAAGAAATAAGAATATGAGAAGAAGATTATTTTGTCTTGGATCCATATATTTAATCCATGGACTTGAGAATGGATGTTTGAGGCCCAATTACATCATTAAGAATATATGAACATACAAGTGCTTCTATCTAAAAAATAGAGCTATCAAGAGATGGAAAACATGATTCAATGTTCCATGGTGTAAAAAATAGCTTTCAATTTAATCTTGAAGGAAGTATTTTAAATTTAGGTTAGTTATTTTAGAGTTGTCTTGTTTCAATAAATGATTAGCATAAATGCTTCCCTTTTATTTGTCTTATTTTCCTATTTATTTAGTTTACTTGTCCTTGATTCTTAGATTAGTTATTATTTCCTTTCAATTTTGTTGTTGTTACAGTCAAAATAAGTGTTAAAAATTCTAAAAGAGTCTGTCTAATATCTAAAGAGTCTTCAAGCCAATTTGTTATGCTTTGGATTCTCATTATCTTATCAAATCCAGTAAGTTATTTTGACCAGCAAGTTGGTCAACCCCTGTGACTCAATATAAATGTTTGTAATTTGTATTGAAAAGGCTAAATACCAACCCCTACAAACCAAAACTTTTCTTGGTACCATTATGAGCCTTTCAAAGTAGACTAAACTATGTATTTTGGGCCTAAAAGGACAATTTTTTGTCTTAAAATGTCAAAATTGGAATTAAAAGACATTAAAAGCCTTCATAATACCTTGAAATACTTTTAATTACATGTAATTATCCTAATAATAATATTTCATTATTTAAAAATATCTTTTAGTGTGTTTTTAAGCCTAAAAAGGGTCTAAAAGGGATCCCATGTGCCAATTTTAGCTTTCAAAATCATGGAAAAGGATTAATATTTTTTTATCATGCTAATATACCTATGGAACTCCTTTATATACAAATTAAGTGGTGTTTTAAAGCTAAATTTTCAATATAAATAAAGAAAGAGGCTTTTTAATGCATTTTCTAAACGAGAAGTACATACTTGTACATAATTATATAAACCTAAAGCCTAAAATAGGAGGAGGTTATGATAAAGGTTTATGAAGAATATCATGTCAATTAGAGGTAAAATCAGCCCAGAATTGATTCATATCTTTCCCTTTTCTAGTTTTCACATAGTGGTAAGCCTTCAGGTTTGATGTTGGTATGGTTAAGAGAGAGAAGGTACAAGTCTAAATTTTTGGGGAAAAAAAGTAGACATAGAGGGATTCCTGATGGAACAAGTGGTTATAAAATCACTTTATTCTCCCTCATGATTCATCCATTTGAGGTTTGGATAAATTATATAGTTTTGCATCCATGAAGGCAAATAATTTTCTTTAATTTCTCCTCACTCAGGCATCATTTTAGAAAAATTCCAATTTTTGGAGCTTTTCAGGAACCTAATCTACCTTTCCATACATTATCTATGTCCTTTTCACATGTTTTAGGGCCAAAAAAAGGATCATTTACAAGATAAGTGAAAATCTATAGTGTATGTACTTCAAAAGGAGAATTGTATGGTCAGGTGAAGAGAAAGAAACATCAAGATTTCATGAGAGTTTGCTTTTAGGGTCTCCATCATGTTTACATGTCCTCTAAGAAAAATTATCAAGGGTTTAATCAATATTAATTTCCAATAATTTCATCATGTTATCTCTAGCTTCACTAAGAAGTCTCAGTTTAACAATGTTTAAGGTTTATTAGCATCTTTAAGGTTTTAGCAAAGTAATAGTTTTCATCTTTATCATCTTGTGCTCCTTAAAAATCCTCTAAGTGGATATGGTTTGAAGAGGATATGAATATTCTTGCATATTACCCTTCAAGTTGACCTTGTCATGATTCTAGTGCTCTCAACCACCTCCATCTCACTTACCTCCATGAACACTATCATAATACTACCATTCTTACTATGTATGGATTCTTTTTCACTCACCATGCTTTTTTTCACACCATCAATTCACTTTCCCCTCC
>JARHVA010003635.1:475000-520000 GCA_037957365.1 Torreya grandis | reverse complement strand
ACTAAATAGTACATGCATATTTTTTTGATTTTCATGTAAATAAAGGGCATTAAATCATTTCAAGTGGAGTTATTCACCAAATATTGGCATAGTTTTCACACATGAATAAGTTTGAGTAACTCAAAAGGGGTCCACCACCTTTCCAATGCATTAAAAATAATTGTTATCAAATTGAACTAAAATTTGACTTGACTTAAGATGGAGTTGACCTCTTTTCTCTCTGGGATGCCAATTTTTTGCCTTTATATTCTTTTTATACTTCTATATAATCAGGTTTTTAAGCCATTTTTTGAGATCCCTCTCTTGTGTATGACTAGACTCTACCAATATTTAGCTTTGTAGCCTTTTTAGATAATAAAATGACTATTTTTAGATTTCCATACTATAGTATAGTGTGTTTATGTTATTTGATTTAAACATGTGGTACTATTTTCTCCCTTAACAAGTCATGATCTCACCTAACTACTAGTATGCTAACTTATATAGGTCATGTTCAGTGTTTTATGTCATTTGATTGAGCTAATAATGGATATAATTGACTAGTTAGTACCTTGAATTAGGCCTATTCCATCATTCCCCTCATGCTTTGATCACTTATTGAAACCTTTACATGAAATAATGATGCATAAGAGTCTTTTAGATTTGTACATTTAGTTGTTTGCTTGTCTTATTAGTGTTTTAGGAGCTCAAATACAGTGGATGAAGTAAAAATATAGGTGTATCACCATCAATAGATTAGATTTACCTTTCATCTATCTTTCTAACCCTTTTCATCCCAAAAAGTATAGTAGGTTTTAGTAGTAGTGAACAAAGGGATACATCAAAGGAGCTAACCTCATCAAAATTAGATGTTTGTTTTGAGAGTAGGTGTCCCATACCTTAAATCATTCTAATGTTATTCTAGGTGTGAAGGACTTTTAGAGCAATATATAAACCATTAACAAGGGTGTTATTGGGTTATTAGTAGTTATGGCATGCTTGATGGGATATGGATTCATCCATTGGAATATAAATTTGCAATATATGGTCCTTATCTCAGAGGTAAAGGCAAGTTTTGTTTATAATCCAGTGGATTTTCAAGTTTTTTCTAGGCTATGAAAGCCTATAGAGGATAATTCTATCATTCATCTCCTTATAAATAGTTCCATTATGATCTCTATGCATCACATCCTTATCAAAATGAGCCATATCCATTTCCATATCAACCACCATTACAAAATTCACTTAATTTTCATGATGAGATAGAGGAGATGAAGAGGGTAAACTAAATAATTGATGAAGGGATATTAGCCTAAAAATAAGAGCAATCAGGTAACCAATCCCAATTTGAAAATTCAATACTTATTACTTCTCCATATCAATATTCATGGATTCCAAGTCCATCTCACCAAGAAATTTTACCAATCATACCTTAATCTATAATGTCTTCATTATAAAAGGTTTTTGAACCCAAATTTCCAACTTAGAATCAGATGCAATAGTCAAATGTTATTATAGAAAGCAAGAAGGAACTCATTCAGCCCCCATCCCTCCTTCCTCTAGATCCCAAGGCTTTTCATTCATGAAAATACATTAAAAAAAAATTGAGGATGGTGGTCAAGGTTGAGCAGCCTCATGAGCAAAATCAAACATCTATGGCATCACCATTAGATCCATCTCATCTTATTGAGTATTTTTAAGGGTCTACCATACCACTCTTGGAGTAAGAATTTATCTTTTTTGAGGTAAGTGAATAATATGAAACTCAAGAGATATAAAATGAAGGTGACATGAGTGACCATGAAGAAGAAATCATGATTGTGACACCACTTGACAAGGACAAACATGCTTCAATATTTCATGATGCCAAAGAAGAAGAATTTTAAAATGAAAAAAAATATGTTTCTCAAAAAATTGTAGTAGATGATATAGATGAAGTACAAACAAATATTTATTTGTAAGGTAATCATGAAGAACACTCACATATAGCCACAACTGAGTTAGAGAACATTTCTAAAATTGATGATCATTGTTAGTAGTTATACCATGATTTCTTGATGGAGATTAAATAGCTTAAGATGGTAGATTTGAATGATGAAATGATATAGTAGGTAGATGCTTCACATGAATATTTAACTAATATTTTGGAGCTTCAAGAAGGAAATGTTATTATGGAGATGACAAGGCAATATTATCTTGAGCTTGAGTAGATAGATGAGATGCCATTCTTTAATAAAGATGAAGATGAAACAAGTATAGAAGATCAATAACTTTCGTATGACCCCATCAAAAGGTTGGAAATGTGTGAGTAACATGTTTCAAATGGTAAGGATACAAATGAACTCTATCTCTTTTTGAGTGATCATGATGAAATGGCCTTTTTGGATGACTTGGAGGGTTTTTGTTCAAAGTTTGATAGTCCATATCCACCTCATATGGAGATTGAAGAATGTCTTGTAAAGAATATTGTTGAAAATGTTCATCAAGAAGAGATTAATGACATATTTTAGGCATGTTTTAATAATTATCAATAACTTGAATATCTTAACAATCCACTACCTCAAAATGGAGCATAATGAAAACACTAATCCAAGAATTTTAGTTGATTTGCCAATACAATCATTAAATGAGAATGTGACAAATCAAGATTGGCCTATGAATGAGTTATAATTAGAAATATTGATGCAAGAAATAATAATATGAGAAGAAGATGATTTTTTCTTGGATCCATATATTTAATCCATGGACCTGAGAATGGAAGTTGGAGACCCAATTACATCATTAAGAAGATATGAACATACAAGTGCTTCTATCTAAAATATAGAGCTATCAGGAGATGGAAAACATGATTCAATGTTCCATGGTGGATAAATTAGCTTTCAATTTGACCCTAAAGGAATTATTTTAAATTTAGGTTAGTTGTTTTAGAGTTATCTTGTTTCAATAAATGATTAGCATAATTAGTAAAATGCTTCCCTTTTATATTTCTTATTTTCCTATTTATTTAGTTTATTTGTCCTTGATTCTTAGATTAGTTGTTATTTACTTTTATTTTTGTTGTTGTCATAGTCAAAATAAGTATTACAAAGGCCAAAAGAGTCTGTAGGATATCTAAATTGTCATCAAGCGAAGTTGTTATGCTTTGGATTATCATTGTCTTATCAAATCTAGTAAGTTATTTTGAACAATAGGTTGGTCAACCCATGTGAATCACCAATAATTTTTGTAATTTGGCCTGTTAAGGCCAAATAACAACCCCTACAAACCAAAAATTTTCTTGGTACTATTATGAGCATTTCAAAGTAGATGAAACTATGTATTTTGGGCTAAAAAGGATAATTTGTTGTCTTAAAATGTCAAAATTGGAATAAAAATTCAATAAAATCCTTCATAATACCTTGAAATGCTTTAAATTACATGACATTAGTCTAAGTATAAAATTTCATGATTTAAAATTACCTTTTAATATGTTTTTAAGCTGAAAAAGGGTCCAAAAAGGATCCCATGTGCCAATTTTAGATTTCAAAATCATGGAAAAGGATTAATGTATATTTTACCATGATAATAGACTTGTGGAATTACTTTCCATATAAATTAAGTGGTGTTTCCAAGCTAAATTTTCAATAAAAAAACAAAGAAAGAGGCTTTTTAATGCATTTTCTAAACAAGAAGTACATACTTGTACATAATTCTATACACCTAAATCATAAAATATGAGAAGGAGGTTATGATAAATGTCCATGAATAATATCATGTCAATTGGATGAAAAATAGGCCCAAAACTTATTCATATCTTTCCCTTTGCTAGTTTTCACATAGTGGTAAGCCTTTAGGTTTGGTGTTGGTATGGTTAAGAGAGAAAAGGTACAAGTCTAAATGTTTGGGCAAAAAAAAATAGACTTAGAGGGATTCCTAATGGATCAAGTGGTTATAAAATAAATTTATTCTCCATCATGATTCATCCATTTCAAGTTAGGCTAAATTATATTTTTTTCATCCATGAAGGCAACTGATTTTCTTTAATTTCTCCACTTGGGCATGATTTTAGGAAAATTCCAATTTTTGGAGATTTTTAGGAACCTAATCTACCTTTCCATACATTATCTATGTCATTTTCACATGTTTGATGGCCAAAAAAATGATCATTTACAAGAGAAGTGCAAATCTATAGTCTATGTACTTCAAAAAGAGAATTTTACTGTTAGGTGAAGAGAAAGCAGCATCAAGATTTCATGAGAGATTGTTTTTAAGGTCTCCATCATGTTGACATGTACTCTAAGAAAAATTATCAAGGGTTTCATCAATATTCATTTCCAATAGTTTCATCATGTTATCTCAAGCTTCCCTAAGAAGTCTTAGTTTAACAATGTTTAAGGTTTCTTAGCATTTTAAGGTTTTATCAAAGTACTAGGTTTCATCTTTATCATCTTGTGCTCCTAAAAAATACTCTAAGTGGATATGGTTTGAAGAGGATATGTATATTATTTCATATTACCCTTCAAGTTGACCTTATCATAGCCTAGTTCTCTCAACCACCTCCATCTCACTGACCTCCATGAAATATTATTTCATATTACCCTTCAAGGTTGACCTTATCATAAGCCTAGTTCTCTCAACCACCTCCATCTCACTCACCTCCATGAACATTGTCACAACACTACCATTATTACTATGTATGGATTCTTTTTCACTCACCATGCTACATTTTTTCACACCATCAATTAACTTTCCACTCCTTCAATTCACCTCCATATCATCAACTCATCATTAGGATAAATCAAGAACACTGAGTGCCATCATGGTCACTTAAAGAAGTATGAAAACCTTGAAATCATGTTAATTTGAGATGATACGTACCATCAACACTTGTTATGAAAGGGATGAAGGGAATGATATGGAATATTTACTTTTAAAGGTCATTAATCAAGCTACATTATCAAGATAAAAAAGGAAGGGATAGGTATCATATACATGTGTGATAACCTTATAAAAGTCCAAGTTCACATACTGTCCATACAAATGGTACAAACATAGTCTTAAAACCCTTAGGACATAGTATTTTGAGTTTTGATCATAACATCAATATGTCATTGAAGGTTTTTTGTCAAATGAAGGATTCTTAATCCATATTTGACTTCAATCATGGATCATCAAGGGTTGAAATCCATTAATAATATTCAAGGGTTTCTTAGTATACCTAAAAACTTGAATGAAGACACCCACCTATAATAGGCATATGCCAACCTTGGTATTTAGACCTTCCTAGGCATATGGAGGCTAGTTACATCTTTTTAATGCATGATTATATAGTATGAAGTTATTGGACTAATTAAGGTAGTTCCAAGTGAAACATTTGTCAAACCTTAAATGGATAAAAAGACACCAATGTAACCTACAACCACCTTAAAAACACTTATATATCCAATGGGATAGATAGTACGATGTGAAATGGAGGTTTTATGATATAGACTTTCAAGAGTGATTATAGATTTTTAGGGATCATTAGACTTAAATGATTGGATTTTTCTCATCTATGTACTTTTATAAAACTCCCCATTCTTTTTCAAGTTCATACTCTATCTGTATAGGACCTATAGGATTAGGGTACAATCAAGTACTTCAAGAGAGGTATGTGATTAAGAACATGAATAAGAGATAGTGGTCTAGAGAGGAGTTTAATACTTCAAAAGAGTAATTTATATGGACTATTTAAGAACATGAATAAAGGAGGGACTCCAAAAACATAACTTGCAATCATTTACCTCTTCGAATAGTTAGCTATATCTTATCAAGAAGGTAGGCATGTCTCTATGGTATGAGGGGTTTGAAGCACACTTATCTATGTTAAAAACATCAAATTCATGGAAGTTTCTTAATGTATTAATGGTAAAATGAATTCATAAAGTGTGAAGAGATAAATTTAAAACATAATAAAATCTTTGAATTTAAGAGGCAACCTATAACCACATTTGGAAATAATGACCTATAGGCATCTTCTGCACAATCAAGCATAATAGGAGGATAGAAGGTCTATTTTCATAATTATGGTTAAATGAAGATACACACACACACACACACACACACACACACACACACACACACACACACACACAAGTGGCGGACTTGTGTTAAAATTCAAATAAAGCCATGTTATTTTTATGTCAAAGACCTATGAAATAAACACCTATAACGATATAGGCTAAAGGTACTTTAAGATAGAAAATAAGAGTAAGCTATGGTCTATAGAGTTATTTCATAGTAAATTCATGAAGAGGTTTGAATAAGAAAATTAATAAAAATATAATTAATAGGTCATGATCCATCATTAAATACTATCAAAGTCAATTGTCAAAAAACCTATAGCCTTATAAGCATGTAGAGCTTCTTTTGAATTCATTTAAGTTGTTTTTGCATAGTGGTCTATGTATAAAGTGTCTTGTTCAAAAAAGTGTTTTGATAAACAAAGGATATGATAATATCCATGAATCATGTGAAGAGATTTTCTATGACACATTGGTGATAATCAATAACATCATGAGCACACCTATAGTCAAGGAGGGAGCTTATAGTATATAGAGTTACCTTTAATTTCATTCATGAAGGTACAATGGTCATTTTATGGAGTGTATTAATGGTATAAGTTATCCATGATAAGTGATCAAATTTTATGAGCTCTAGACATTATTATGAACCTCAAAATACTTTATCAAAGTGAAGGTCAATCCAAACACTCACCTACAACTTCATGGACATAATCAAGTTTATAAACATGGAGAGGAATGAGAACATAACATATAGTGGAGTTTCAT
Organism: Torreya grandis; assembly: GCA_037957365.1. NCBI lineage: Eukaryota > Viridiplantae > Streptophyta > Pinopsida > Cupressales > Taxaceae > Torreya > Torreya grandis. Next base: position 513,212 of record JARHVA010003635.1, on the reverse strand, counting down.
ACTTATAAGAATGTTTCAATAAGACCCAGTCAAATTGATGATTTGACACCTTTTAAGGAATCATATAGAGGTACTCAAAACACTAAAAGACATACATAAGAATAGTTATAGTAGATACCTAAAACCATACAAGGACTATTTTTCTCTCGTAATCATGTATAAACATGATAAACTCAAAGACCTTATACAAATCAAGTGAGGTTTATGAATTAAATTATCAAGTTTAAGTGGAAAATACATCTTTAAGGACTCTTATCAAGCACTAGGGAACTACCAACTCAGATGATGGTGATAATATATGTTGACTATATAGAATGAGACTATGTGAGGTATTAAAAATAATGCTTGAGGGTCAACATGCCATAAAGAGAATATGAGAGTAGTTATTAGGATATATGAAGGTCTATAATGAACTAATAAGGATGATATTCTTATCAAATACCTCCATTGGTTGCAATGTCCACATGTAGCATTGTATGACACAGTCATATTAGGTCTATTGAGGAAAAGCAAAGTGACATAAGTGACATGGAATATTAGGGATAACCATGAGGATTAAAATGGACTAAAATGAATTTTTATATACTTTTTCAAAGACATTTAAGATTTCTTAAGACTCAAGGACTTAGGTAGAACATAAAAATATAGTTATAGTCAAACACATGAGCTTATCTTGAGAGAAATGTCAAGTTTGGGGTACCTACACATGGAATTAGGACTTTAAAATTGGTAAACATAATAATTATGAACACATAAATATAATAATTCCATTTGATATGTATTTTGACAAGTGTATGTACCCACTATTTTGACACAGTCATCAATACCTCCAATCAAGGTCACCATTATAATAGGTAGACTTATTTAGGAGTTTAAGGTGTGTTAGAAGGGTTGGAGATTAATTAGAGTGTTTAAAAAGAATGGAAGGATGGTTTTACATCTTCATAAGTAATTTAAAGACTATTAAAACTCCAATTTATATGCAAACCATGCACTAGAGGGTTAAAACAAACAAACATGCCTATAGCACTAAAAGGCATTTTTTTTGACCTATCAAGAAATATCACACCTGTAGAATCATTTTATGACATGGTAAAAGTAATATGATGATGTTATAAAGTATTGAGAATAAATTGAGGATTTAGTTTTAGTCCAAAGAGGAAATTCAAATTCTGGAGTTCTAGACACCATTTCGAGCCACCTGATCAAGTGCTTGTATATTTCACCACATAAGGAAATTGGATAAATGATATTATAATTATTTTATTACCCATATTAAATTATAATTCATGAAATATTGATTTTATTTTATGGGATTTTATTTATGAACAATTTCTAAGAGTGTAAACATGTTTAGAATGCTTTCAAACCCTAAAAGAAAATTTCTTTCACATGATATTTTTTCATATATTTTGCATGGGAACCCATTATTATTATGGAATTTAAGGGGATACATATTCTAAATTTTTTTTTAAATAATTTTGTATTTGTAGGACTGTACCTTATGAATCATCATTAAGAAGATTTAGTTCTAAAACCCTCTCAAACCCTCATAGTGACCAATTTTGAGAAAAGTTGATTTTCTTATAATAAAAACCTCATGGATAAACCTAAAACCTCTTAAAACAACAATTAAACTCAGATAGGGTCCCAAAAATGATCATTTTTTGTACATAATGGTATAAATCAAGTAAGAAACCAAGTTTTTGAGGTAAAAAAAACATAAAATATGGGGTACAAGGTAGTTTACATGAAATCAAATTCATGGAGGTTGAAGCTTGAGACTTTTTATATCCTAAAATCATCATTTGGTCAAAAATATTCTTTTAAGTGCCCTTACTAGCTCATCCAAAATAGCCACTCTATAGGAAAATAACATAGAATTGACCTAGTCAACCATGATGATTGAGTTTCAAGAGTTTCTTCATCAATACCACTTATCTCATGGTGTGAGGAGTGATTACATGTATAATTATAATTTAATTTGTAGTTTCATAGTTTTCTTATAGGTTCTAATGGATTTCAAGTGCAATAAGTAGGCTACTAGGCCTAATTGGCCTAGTAGGCCTATTTGATCAAATAATCCAAGAGAAAATTGGCATTGAAAGATCAAAAAAGAGTTAAAATGGAGTTTCCAAACCACTTATCTACTATTCAAGTTAATATATCATGCATTTTCAAGACTTCAAATTCTATTTCATTCAAGGAGGGGCTAGAGAGGTAGTTAACTATTCTTAAAGTGTCATGACTCTAAGTTGACTAATCATGAGTTGACTAAACAATACATGCATATTCCTTTGATTTTCATGAAAATAAAGGATATTCAATCACTTCAAGTGGAGTTATTCACCAAATATTGGCATATTTTACATGCATAAAATAAGTTTGAGTAACTCAAAAGGGGTCCACCACCTTTCCAATGCATTGAAAATAATTGTTATCAAATTGAACTAATAATTGACTTGAGTTAAGATGGAGTTGACCTCTCTTCTCTCTGGGATGCCAATTTTTTGGATTTATATTCTTTTTAGCTTCTATATAATCAAGTTTTTAAGCCATTTTTCAATATCCTCTCTTGTGTATGACTAGAATCTACCAAGGTTGAGCTTTGTAACCTTTCTAAATTATAAAATGACTATTTTCAAATTTCCATATTCTAGTATAGTGTGTTTATGTTAGTTTATTTGAACATATGGCAGCATTTACCCCCTTTGTTAGGTCTTTATATCATTGAGCTACTAATATGCTAACTTATATAGGCTATGTTTAGTGTTTGATGTCATTTGACTAAGATAAAAGTGGATATAATTGACTAGATAGTGCCTTGAATCAGGCCTATTCCATCATTTCCCTCATGCTTTGATCACTTGGTGAAACCTCTACATGAAATACTAATGTATAAAGAGTCTTTTGGAGTTGTATATTTAATCATTTACTTAATCTTATCAATGTTTTAGGATCTCAAATAGAGTGGATGAACTACTAATATAGGGTTACCACTATCATTAGATTAAATTTCCCTTTCAACTATCCTTCTAATCATTTTCATCCTAAAAGAGTATAGTAGGTTTTAGTAGTAGTGAGAAAAGTGATACATCAGAGGATATAGCCTCACCAAAAATAGAGGTCTAATCTGAGATTAGGTCTCCACACATTAGATCATTTTAATGTTAGTATAAGTTTTGAAGGATTTTTAAATAAATCTATTAACCTTCTATTCAGGGTGTTATCTAGGTTTTTAACAATTATTTAAGCATGTTACATGTATTATTATGGAAATACAACAAAACAATTTAACTCACTAAATAATTTTGTGTCACACTACTTTTTATAACATTGAATACTGGGAAATTATAGTTAAGTAATTTTATGGCATTATTAATTTAAGTAAAAATAATAATTAACATGTTTTCCTTGGTTTTTTAGTTGGGTTTTTCTAACAAAATTTTTGGGCATGACATTTTGGTATATAGGGGTGTGATTTTAACACTAGGATATCTAGTATGATCTTCCTTGGTTCATCACTTCTATAATATATTCTACTATTGTGTATGCTTCTAGATATGTCACATGATGATACCATAGGAAGTTATGGTAGTGTAATTTGTTAGGATCCACCATTCAAGTAGCTCTTTAGAGATAAACTTGAAACTAATCCAAACCCTACAAGGGTTGTTATAAGTATTAGAGGAAAGGTTACCCATATATCAATACTTACCAAGGGAAATGAACAATAATTATTATGTCTGTTTGATAGCCTAGATAGATAAGATATATAGGGAGCTAAAAAAACACTAAATCAGTACTACCAACCCACTTCACTAGATATGTTGGTAAACCAATTACCATATATATAAGTTGTATACACACACACACACACACACACACACACACACACACACACACACACACACACACACACACACACACACACACACACACTTATATATAATATATATGGGTTTCCATATGTATTTATCTCTAATATTTTCCCTATCCTAATTAAAGGATTTACATCGAGGTGTGGAAATCAATCATCAATCCAGTTCACCCCTTACATCTATCTTCACTTATGTATACAAGGACTTGAGAATGACCTGAATGGAGTTGGCTACGTTAGGGAATCATGGTATAAAATGGGTAAGATTATTTTTAGTATACATAAAATGGTAAATAAGGCCCCTTGTCTTTATGTCCATTTTCTTGTCAACCCATAAAGCCTTTTCTCAACAACATCAGTAAGTAGTGAGATTTACATAATAATTTTAGTAGAGGGCATCCATATCCTATTACTTGAGGGATCATGATAGACATCATGCATGGAGACATGAGAGATACCAACATATTCCTCATTATATAATTCTATGTTATCCTATAATGTGTGTAGCCTTGAAGAAAAAATTTAGACTAACTCCAACTCAACATCATGTATAAACTATGCATGTAGAGGATTTTAAGAATGAGTTCAAGTAAAAAAATCATATTCTATCTTGAAAGAGGACATTATTCAAATGCATGTATCATCTATATTTTTTTGGGACGTTTCATTGTAGAATGTCTATATAAGGAAAATCAAATTTCTAGTCTAGTTTAAAATACATGAGCTAGTTGGATTGAAGATGACTTGACTTCTAGAGAATGCCATTTATAAAGTGGTAGGACATTATTATTATGAACTTAAAAAATTTGATATGGGTTATATTTATGGTAAAAATTTTGTCATACCTCCTCTATTATACCTATACCACTCTTTTCTACTTAGTGGACTTATGTTTTGTTTTTAAGAAGCATAATTATTTTACATTATGACTATTAAGATGGATATTGGTTTATCTTTTTGTAAATCACTTTATGTATGTGAATTTATCTATTTTAGATTATAATTAATATCAAAAGTAACCAAGTTTTGTCTTTAGATAACTTGGGTTAGTTTGTTTAGACATTTTTTATTAATAATTAAATTAATAATAAAACATCTATAATAACTCTTAACAAATGTTAAAACTTTAACACAATAAAAAATTACATGACAGGAAGAAAATTTTCACTTCATATTCGACAATAGTTATGCTTCATGGTTGATTATATTTATAATGGATTCATATAATTAATCATATTGTTCATGTGACATGTCTGAGATACTAAGATACTATGCATAGGGATGCCTACTTGATATTATTATTCATTTTAATATCAATAGTGATGCATGATTAGTCAATGGTATGATGTCATAGAGGATTAATTTAATTATTCATGATATTCCTTGGTGCACAATGAAAATTTACATTAAGATACCTATTTGACGTTTTATCTTTAAAGGTAGTTAAAATTTTGTAGTGTATTTTGACTATAGAGGAGATATATGTACTAGAGTTATGACCACTGAAATCACCTTAAATCTTATGGTATTACCAAAGTATATATTCCATTGTATTATGATATGATTTTATTTACTTAAACCATTTTTTGATCCCATGTGAAAAATATAAGATGATATAATTATATGTTTCATTAACCTAAGTAGCAATGCATGTATATATGTGTAGGTGTGAAACCTCTTTTTTCACCCTCGTATTATCATGTAATTGTGAAACACCCTTATAACAAACTCATTATCTATAAAATATAAATATTTTTATATATTTTAAAGTGAAAAAATTCAATTTTATTATGTAGCTAATTTGTGCCTATGTAAATGTGAACATACTTGTGACATGTTTTGTGTGTATATCAATCATATGAAATTGTTGTGTAAATTAATAATCATTCATGTAAACATATATCACCTATGTGAAAATATTTTTTAGTGTGATTATATAATTTATTTGTGTGGTTTTATGTTATGTAACCTTTTATCACTAATTTATTGATTGAGTATGAATGTAAGTATGAGGTTTGAGGGAGGTGAAGAGCTATGTTCATATTGGTCTAAATTAGGTAATAGGCTAGATAATGGAGCTTCAAGTAGGATAAAAAACCCTTTTTATGTTTTCATGAAGTAGCACCCTAAATATTTTAGGAAATTTCACCATTAGTTCTTCATGTACCATGGACTCTTCATGCATAATGGTTGCCTTATGAATATTGTGTCCCTTCACTCACCCCTTATTAGTTGTCAAAATAATAACTTTTGTGATTACCACTATATGTTAAGCCTTGTGGAATAAATGATACTAATTATCTATTGCTCTTTACTTCTAGGAGGCCTGTTACCCTTTACCTCTAGGAGGAAATAGAGTTTTTTAATGTCCTTATACCATTGGGTGGATTCCCAAGCCACATAGTGTAATTAATGTGGACTTTTGCAATATTTTATGGATTTATTTAATTTGATTGAAAATTATAGTTGATTTCAAAATAAGCACATTTTTCTTTCTTTTGAAATTTCATTTTTAAGAAGTTATTTAACCAATTATTGATTTATTTATTTTTTTGGTGATTATAACACCCTTTTGTTTCTACTTGGTCTTAAATTATTTTATTATTTTTATTGATTATTTCAAGTTGTAAATTGATTTAAAATGATGGTTTATTGTATGTTTTTAATGTGAATATTTTTTCACCTTGTGCGAGTATGGGGGAGAAGATCATAGCTTGTGAGATAGGATATAGGGTTGTGATGGGAACATGTATTGGTGGGTTCATGACACCATACTTCCCTTACCATAACTAGTGATTTTACATAGGATTTAGATAAAGTACTTACTTTCATATTTTAATCTCACCATGGAATGGCTCATAGTATTCTTACTATTATTTAGTATTTCTCAGCATTGCAGTTAGTGATGATGTGATGGACCTTGAACATGTCTAGGCAGTTGGAGGTATGAAATGTTTTTAATTGGATTTGTTACTAAACTTTTTATTATTTTAAAATTATTTATTGATTAATTTGAATTCTTGATTATTTTTATTTATGTAGTTTAAAAGGATTATTAGGTGATGACTATAGAGTGTTCACTTCATGAAATAACATGACATATTCCTAATGATGTCATGAATGGTGGTCTTATTGAGTGGGTTGTGATAGTTTATAGTGTGAATGCACCTTTATTTTATTAGGTTGTGATTTATACACCCCTGTTAGATCAAATGGATGGTAAAGGTACTATATGATTATATGAGTATATATGATCATAATAAGAGTGTGTTGATCTTAATGCATGGCTAGATGTGTACGAATATTGAGACAACAGAGCTAGATTATGCTCTAGTATATGAGGTGACTTTGGGGCTTCTAGTTCTAGGTCTCTTATGATAGTTAATATAGATGATGTTTATGAGGAGGGTCTTTTGTGCTACACTCCTATCATTTAGTGATGTAATACTTATCACACACTATATATTTTTTGATGTATATTGATATGAGTGATTTTTATATATTTTAATGTGTGATGATGGTATTGATTTAAAATTTTAGACTTTTATATATATGTTTTTAATTTGAATTATTTATGTTATAATGTTAATAGTGTAACTATATAATATCTACTAGAGAATTATGTAGAGACTATTTGAGTCTATTATAATCATTTTTACATTCTAAAGATAATAATAATTATGAACCATAATGACCATGTTATATAACCAAATGATTGTACTTTGGTTATGACACTCCCCTATGCATAGTTGTAGTAGGAGTGTGTCAATAATCTATTGCATATACTTTTATCAGCTTTTGCAATATCACTGTTGATTGATTCTTATTTATTTATGTCACAATAATATTTTAATTCATCTTATCTTTCTATATCATTTGTAATTTTTTTGAAATGGTGAAACAATTAATCTATCATAGTTGGGTGTTTGAGAAACCTTTTTATTCATAATCTGAGAGACCGTTGGTTCCTTGATAGGATTTTACTATGATAACTATATCATGTTAGAATGGAATATATGATAATTATGAGAAGGATACCTATATGTATTCTTCATAAATTTTATAATACCTCTATCGACATACTACTCGATTCGGTCTTTGAGTGCACAATAATCATTATCTCGATGACCATTGATATGATGATATTTGTAATATGGTTATCTTTTAAATTTGTCTAAGTGATATGGTGGATGATTATGATTGAGAGTAAATATAATAATCCTCTTATCCAATAATATAAAGATAATTTCATAGGCCCTATCTCTAAATGAATCAAACTATATAATATCTCACGTAAAATATTGTACTTTAGTAACTATAAGACTTTCACTATAAACTAATTATTTCCATTTATCGAGTATTTTAACTTTTTTTTTCACATTTTCCTTTGGAAATTTTGCATCATGTCCTTGGAACAAATTTAATTACTCTAATGGTAACAAATCAATACCAAAATCTACCTTTATTAGTAATCTTAATAAGTCCCAATTTATTTTCTAATGTAATAAATGCATTGAAAATATGTTGAAATGACTTAGATGTATGATAAAATAATTGTTACATAAGATTTAATATGAGACCTTTAGATAACATATATTTTTTCTCTAAATATTTTGGTTGATAAACTAATTACTTCAGACATGCCTTAAACCATAAGATATAATAAAAAACTAGTTATGTATTTCCTTGATGTAGTGATGGTAATTTCTCATATGTAACACTAGGTCCCTTATTTTAAAATAAATTCATTATGAAGAATTATTATAACTTATCATATGTATATAATGAGACAGTAGGGATTGAATGAATAAACCAATTTACTACCTCATTCTCTAGACTCCTACGAAACAACTATAATCATATGAAACAATCTTTGCATCCATTCATAGCTTTCCTATAAACTTTTATATGGAAATAAGGATCTCCACTTCCATTAAAATTTAGTAATTTTGGTATTTTAAAATTAAACATTAATGGTGCATGAAATATTTTATGTGGGATAGGGTTACTTTAGATAGCATCATAATACTTCCAAGAATCATAGGATTTACTTCCCAAAGTGAGTTGATGTACTTTATGTTGTAAATCACACATAACATGAATCAAAGAGATGTTTTATTATGAATGGACATGAAAATAATTAATGAGATCATTTATTAATTGAATTTCATTATTAATTTTGGCCATTGGTACACTATTTTTTTTAGGAGGAAAGGGTTTGTTAATAGATTCTACTTTAGCAATGGTGGGTTTGGCATATTCATTGGTATTTAATATATTATTAGTTTTTAAAGGAATATTTAATTATATTGAATTATAAGTAATCAAAATATTATTTTTATTAATATAATCAACATGTGCACCTAATTTATCTTTAAAAATAAAAATAGGAACATCATTATGTTTTGTAATAATATTATCACTAATTTCATTAACATTTGATATATCCTCTAACATGAAATCATCATCAACCTAAGGGATGGGTAAATAATAAATAATTATAGGTGTAGTATAAATATTTTTCTCTTCACAATATGCATAATAATCATCATCATTCCAATTTTAATCATGATCATAGTCTTGTTGACTTGTAGAATCTACATTTGAAGTAACCACACTTTCATGTTCACTAGAAGAGGTTATAAGATATGAATTTAGATTTTTAATATCATTCAAAACATCATCACATGGAAGAGGAATGAAATATTTACTTCCATTATCAATATTGGAAATTATAATACCTTCATTTGGATAAAGGGAAGAAAAATGAGTAAAAAAATAAAATTTTAACCTTTTTCAAAGCATCATCGTATGAAATAGGAATACAATGTTTACTTTCATTATCAATGTTTGAAATTGGAGCATTATTTTGTGAAAAAGAGGAAATAAATGTGAAATATTTAATTTTTTTTACCTTATTTAAAACATCATAATATGATGGAGAAATGAAAATTTGACTTTAATTTTTTATTTCAAAATAGAAAGGAATAGGATATGCATTGTCACTTTGTACTTGGGATACATAATTATCATATGTAAAAGAAACATTATTATAAATAACATGAGATTTTCTATTTGTACTATTTTTTGTTGGTTTTGGAAATTATTTCATGATAAAACCTTAAGCAAAAGTGTTTTTGTGCTTATATTGTATTAGAATAAAAGGAGAAGGAAGAAAAGGAGAACATCATGTATATACACTAATATATTTAGTATTTACATCATCACTTTCATAATATTCATCATAATCATAATGGAAATAATAATAATCATCATCATTATACACCAAATCATGTTCATGATTTGGATCTAATGCATAGTTTTGTTAATTTGTCCATTTTTTATTATAATTATAAGCGATGTCCATGAACTCATCAAATGTATGGGGAGAAGAAGTTCCTAAGTAATAATTTTAAATTTTCCAAAAACTAAAATGATAACAAGAGGATAAATAAAAACCAAGGCTAAAGCTTAGTCCAACATAAGATTGAAAATATAATTTAATTTGAAACCTTAAGAGAACAATTTTTTTCAATAAAATCCTTGGGGTTAGAAGCTAGGGTTTTTTTATGTTCAATAAATAAAATAGGTTCACCAATATGTTTTATTGATTTTGTTATTAATGAAAGTGTTAACCAAATCAAATAAAATAAATAAGTAGAGTAAAATTGGTCATTAAATTAATATCCACCCATGTATTTTACTTGAAACAAAATGATATTGAGTAACAAGGGGTTTGAAAGAGAATGTGAAAATAAATCATCAACTTATTTATTTTGGGCTCACATAGCTGTATCTAAGTGTTTTTTACCCTAAGTATGATTGTGTCACCATAAAATTCAACTATCCAGCTATTATTTTAACTTGGGATAATATCATAGGATCTAGACAATACTGGGGATGATATTGTCTAATTAGGGTGTTCTTGTCTAAGTTCCTCTTGCATTAAAATTGAAAAGTGAGATTTTGTACGGATATTATTTTAAGTGCACTTTAGCCTGGTATGGACTTGTGATCATGAGATTTAGACTATGTTTTATATTCTCCTCTTCACAAAACTTAATAGGGTCCTACACATAAAAAACATAGATCAAATGCAAAAGGGGAAAAATGGGGAAGTGGGAATGGCCAAGTTGGCCTTAGAACCCTGATGTATTGAGAATTTACTACATAATCCCAGTGATGGGGACCATAGGCTAATGTAGTTCTCCCTCTTAAAAATGTGTATAACTAGATCATGCAAAATACATATCTAAAGTTTCTCCACATAGGCCATCGTCTTCATCAAATCATGCAATATAGATGTGATATGTATAAACTTTAGATAAATTCAAAGATTGAGATTTATGTAGTGTGATTTTATTTATTATGTTAGTTCCAAATGATAAGTGCTAGATGTAAAATACCTTATGGAACCCTTTAAATATAAGACTCCAAAATTTAAATTTAAAAAAATTATTCACATGTAAACTGAATAAAACATGAGGAAAATGGTCATAAAATAGACCCAAATTAAAATTTCATCAAAAAGAGTTCTGAAATGTGTGTTGGATAAATAGTGAGGGATTCAAACAATAACATGGTTTAATATTATCTAATTAGAGTGTTATATTAAAAATATAATAAAATTGAAGAATGAGATCGAATCAAGGAAAGATATCCCTATGAATTTAATAATGACAAATATGGAAGATTGAGATAATAGTTAAAAGAGTTAAATCAATATGAAAGAGTGATAAATAAGGCATAGGAATAGGACAACAATATTTCATTTCATTATTAGGTGCTTATAAATACAAATCCATAATACTTGTCTTTTATTGACCAAATTTGGGTGTATATAGTTAGATATAAAATCTGAGGTACATATAGGAGCTTATAATAGAGTGGTGGAAAATAGGTCCATGTTAAGTGTTCAAGTCAATTAAAGTGAAATAGGGATAAAACTCCCTTAGTCAAATATTCATGACCAAATTTGAGTGACTATACAAAGTCATGTCAACACGTAGAGATTATATTTTCATATAAATGTTAGGAATATATAACATAGAGAAATATTAATGAAATAACGATAGAAATAAAATGCATACAACACAATACAAGAGAGACATAGCTTTAACATGGTTCACCCAATATAGGCTATGCCCACATAGAAATAGCTAGTTATTCTCTTATATAGTCCAAAAAAAAAGGAAAAAACATGAAATATATCCACTTCAATCTCATCTGCACTCACACATAATGTTACTCCACGATTACACTGACCTCATATTAAAGGAGGGTTACATATTAGGGAAAAATGCACCAACATAATTTATACCATTAGATTTGTGACCTATTAGTGAATAGTCTAGATTTACTATGAAATTATAATACTTTACAATGAATTTTTCACAAAATTCCCCCCTCCCCACCCCTTACCCCCATGGTGACCATAGTGGGGGGGAAGCTCCACACACACCCGCATTGGAAACTGGGAATTTTAATAAGATCAATCTCTACCATCCAATAATAATTGTATATATCATCAAAACATATATGTAACATATGCAAAGCAAGGAATTTAATGTGATGCCTATATATATATATATATAATACATACATTAGTTACCATAATTCATATAATAATAGAATAATATTATGAAGTAAATAGGTACATGATATTTATCATGGAACCACACAAAAATGGGGAGGTGTATGATGTGGATCACAACACCCACATGCCTTTTATAGTAACATGCTATAAATAACAACAATCTTAGTAGATAATCCTATATAAATCCACTCATACTCATGCAATGTCATACATAAGGATAAGGGCCATAGATAAGGATGGTGAAGATGTAGATTGGGGTTCCAATTAAGGATAGTCATTTCACCCATGATTCTTAATTTTGGGAAACCACATTCATTCTTTAGAACTCCAATTATAAAAAATGTAGAATTAAATACAAATATTAATTCCCTTTATCCATCTTTATGGAAATAAATAAAATAATATAAAAAGTTCCAATTAGAAGTTTTGAATGCAAATTTTGGTAGCATAACACTTCATAGATGTCAATAATATAGAAATTTAATAGTGTTAAGTTTCTATATCTTCTCCCATAGAATGCCCCTCAAAACAAAATCCATTTTACCATTACATGTAGGAATGATCTTACCCTATACCCTTCCAAATGTTTACTAGAATTTCAACATCTTCAACAGCCAAGAAGAAGTCCAAAAGGACATAAAATATCAATTTATACCTGTATGTAGACCCCATATAAATTTTATGAACAAGAAATTTCATATGAAAATGCACTTTAAGCTTTTATTAACTACGTAGATTTTTAAATAAGTTATAATGTTTTAAATCAACCTAGACCTAATTGGGTTATCATGAGAAATTAGTTATATGGGTTTTGACCATAGATATCCTTACTTAGTCAGGCTCTAAACTATGAACAAAATGTGGATTTGGTATAGAAGTTATTCCTGACCTAGTCAGGTTTTTCTCTACATAACATTGTGTGAAATATTTGCTACACTCCATGATATGTTCAGGGTTCTCTTCATACATAAAACTACTTGAAAAAAAATGAATATTATGACCTAATCAACATTCAAAACCCACATAAAATTTTATGCCTCACTCAATATATCCACTAGCCCAATTGGTGAAAGAGATCCTATTAGCATTGCATTAAATTTATGAGCCTATCACAAACCCTATTAACAATTAAATCTTGATTTATAAAGCATATAACCAATAACTCCAGGTTAGTTCTATTCAAACCTTTGATTTATAATTATTATTATGTGAAAAAACATAAAATCATGGACCTAATTGGTAAAATAATAATGATTAATAAAGGATTATAACCACATTTTACCAAAGACCAAATAGAGAAGTTGAAACCTAATTACAACTAAAAATAACTTGATACTTAATTTAAGACCAAATTAAACTTCCAAATCCTAATAAAAATTATTGATCATGGAAACTTCACTGCAAGACCTAATAGACATGAGAAGCTCTATTATCCTTATAACCTACTAAGACCAAAATGAAGTTTGGTCTTCACAAAATTTGAAGCAACCAAGCAGATTTTTGAGCTAAGTGTTGAAATTGAAAATTGTTGGAAATAAAAAGATCATACCACTAGTCATAGAGAACAACCCAAAATGAAAACTAAAGAAACAACCAAACTATAACTAAGAAGAATAACCTATAAAAACACACACCAAAATAAACTACAAAGTAAAATACTGGGGAAACAAACATTTTGTCATTGGTAAATGCAAGATAACCTATCATCCATGGATGTTCCTACATCAAACACCAATAGTAAAATAAAATGACCATGATATCCCACTCATGATCTTGGGGTGAGTTAATCTATATTTTTTCCATTTTTTTCAACTTTGCCTAGATGCATTCATCAAAGTTTCTTAGTTTCTCTAGCCTTCCACTTGACTAGGTAATTTTAGTATGTGTAGCTTCATGTCCTCTTTCCAAATCAAATATCCAAAATGGATTCCATTTATTAATAATCACATGGTAGTTGTTTTTTATAATCCTCAACTAAAAAATCCATGCTTTCATTTGTTTATCCCACTATATGCATGTACAAATCAGCCACATTGAAGATAGATGAAATACCTACTCTATCTAGAAACTCAATCTCATATGCATTAATTAAGAACTACCTCAAAATACTATAAGGTCTGATATTATTTCCACTTGAATTTTTTATATTCAACTTTGGAGAACATTTCCTTATTAAAATGTGAAAATACCAAGTTCCTAAATTTGAAATTCACTTCTCTCCTTTACATATCAACATGTTTATTGTATTTTATAGCACTCTCTTTAAGTCTTTTCTTGACTTCTTGATGCAATTCATGCATAACTTGATCATATTTTTCACCTTTTATAATTTTTATAATAATAGTAGCTTTACTCCTCAATTTACATATATGTTTAGGGATACTACTATACATTATCTATAAGGGACTCATTCCTATACTTTGGTTACCTAAATCATTATAAATAAATTTATCTTCTGTCAACATCAAGTCCTATTACTTAGGCTTATCACCAACCAAACATATCAATAGATTACTAAGACTTTAATTCACCACCTATATTTTCTATCTATCTAAGGATGATAAGATAAATTTATGTCTAATCTAGTACCCAACCTATTTTGTAGTGACCTATATAAGTGTCCAACAAACTTTATATATTTTTCTAATATAATATTATAAGGTAATATTTGTAATCTAAAAATTTATTGAAATAATAAATTTACAATGTGTGTGGCATCATTATTCTTGTTTCATACTAAAAATGAGCCATATTTGAACATCTATCCACAATAAAAAAATATGGAATCAACACCTTGTTGCATTCTTAGCAAACCAAAAACAAAATACATTCTCAATGCATACCATGGTTTATCCATAAATGGGTAATGGTAGATAAAAACCAAAATTATGACTCTTTATTCTTACATGTTGGAAAACTCTACATTGTTACATAAAATTCTTCACATATGTACCCATATGTGGCCAATTATATCTTTCATTCAGTTGTGCCAAATTCTTGTCTTATCTAAAATTACCAACAAGTTCTCCATTATGTTTCTTTTTCAATAAGTTCTCTCTTATGTAACCTTGTGGTATAGACAACTTCCATCCATTAAAATCTATGTAGCTATATAGTTTTATTTGCATCCATTGGATTCCTACATGTTGCCCATGCATCTAAGAAATCCAATTATTCCTCATACAACTCTTTCATGCATTCCAATCTAATGACCTTTAACTTTAGATCATTCAATATAATATCTCACCTACTCAAGTACTTTTCTACCTTCTTCCACTTTCCACTCCTATTATTTAACACAAAATAATAGATCTTAATAAATTCCACCTATTTCATATGTCATTGATTTAGCCGATCTTAGTTGTTTATGAATTGCAAATCATGATTATCCATGTATAAAATAAACTCCTTTGACAATAATTAATTCCACCACTTCTTGAGAGCTTGAATCATTACATATAATTTTTAGTTGTATACTAAATACTTCCTCTTAGCATCATTTAAATTCTCACTAAAATAGGCAATGGGCTTACCCTATTAACTCAACACCACTCTTATAGTTATTTCTTTTACATCACAATTAACCTAAAAAACTTTACCAAAATATGATAATGTTAACATTGGTTACTCCATCACTTTTCTCTTCAAAAACTAAAAGTTACTCCTTATTGAAATAGTCCAGTAAAACTTATTCTTATCTCCCTTAATAATATTTATGATGGGTGCATATATATAGTTGAAGGTTTTGATAAAATTTATTTATAAAATATCCAACCCATGGAAAATACTTGATTCTAATATATTTTTTGGTGAATTAAAATCCATAATTTACCTCACCTTCTCAAGTTCATCTTCAACCCATCTCTTGATATTACAAATCCCATATATACTATCCCCTCCTGCATGAAGTTGTACTTCCTCAAATTCACAAACAATTTTTCTTCGTTTAACTTATCCAACACTAACTTTAAATGTTAACAATGTTCCTTCTTGGAATGACTAAAAATTATAATGTCATCCAAATAAACTATTAAAAATTTACCTATGAAGGGATTCAACACTTTGTTCATGAGTCTCATGAATACACTCGAAGCATTTGACAAACTGAATGGCATGACCAATCACTCACACAACCTATCATTCATATTTAATGTGGTATTTTATTCACCTCCTTCTCATATGTATATTTTATGACACCCACTCTTTAAATTAATATTAGTGAAGTAATACACTATGCTCAAACAATCTATTAAGTCATCCATTCATGGAAATGTAAACTTGTACTTAATGGTGATCTTATGTATTACATGTGAGTCCATACACATTATTAATTCCCCACCTTTGGTTAGTTCTAACATAGTTGAAATTATAAATGGGCTTAAAATATCATATATTAAACTCTTCCTCAACAACTCTTGCACCTAATTATTTATATCCCCATTCTCTATTAGAGTCAACCTATAAGCTTCTTTGTTAGGAAAACTTACTCCTAGCATAAAATCCATATGATGACTAATGATTCATACTAATGGTATTCAATTTAATAGCTCACTTGTCACAATATGAACATAATCCTTTAAAATATTTGAAATTTCAATAAGAAAATCACTTATTGTAGTGGCTTTCACAACTTAAACAAACTTAACAATTTATGCAAACCATAGTTATTTCATATATCATGCATGGATCTCATATCAAATTTCCATGGCCTTCCCAATATAATATGATACACATCCATGGGCATGATATCACACAATACTTCATCCTTTTATAAACCAATCTAAAAATTCACTATGTACTACTTAATCACTAGCACCAAATTCCCATTAAGAAACCAAGAAACCTTGTATGGTATAGGATGTAAAAAATTTAGCCCTATATTTTTTTACCATTTACTAAGAAACCAATTTATACATGCTACTACTATCAATCACAATTCTAAAACACTTACCTTCAGACTTGAAAATATTTTGAAATAAATTATTTCATTGTGTCAGCTAATTTACCTCCTTGGTTCCTCTCTTTCTTATGTATCTTATACATTATTAGGAGACCCAATGCTTTCCTCATATTCAAAATATTTATAAGTTTCCCATTCATCTCTCTTACCATTATTATAAGGTTTTTATGGATAATATTGCTCCTTATGACCAACATACTTATTACACCCAAAACACTTACCTTGAAAACCTCCAATTCTTGTTCATCCATAGAATCCTTTTCCTCTAGAGGAGTATCCTCCTCTCATGCTTTAATTTTGATTTTGTGAACTACTTTCATCTCCACCATTGTTTTATTGACCTCTTCCACCATTATTTTCTGTTCCTCCTCTTGAATACCTTTTTCTACCTCTAGATTTCACTTATTGCTTCCTCATCAGCTTCTCTTATGACTTCAATGCACATTGATAGGATTATTTTATGGTTCATAAGTTTAATAAACTAGATTCATCTTGTATGGAATAATTCAATCCATTCACATACCTTGCCATTCATTTTGTATCTTCCTCAACATGTCCATCTTGTATTGTGAGTCTATAAAATTCATCAATATAGTCTTTGACACTCATACCATTTTGCCTCAAAATTTTCAATTTATATAACATAATCAACTAATATTCCAAGGGTAAAACAAATCCTTTAATTTTATGACCATTCGATCCCATGATCTTATTTTATCCTTATTATTTTTATCTCTCATCCTACACATTATCCCACCATAAGGAGACATGACATTTAAACTATGTGCATGTTAATTTCACCTTATTGCATTCCTCTATAGACTCATAATCAAATTATTTTTCCTTTCATTTATCAAATACATGAGTTCTTAGGGATTCAAACTATCATTATAATAGGTTGTATCTAGTTTTGACTTACTACCAAGCCTTGCCAAAACTCTAAGAAATCTCATCTCAACTTAGTTTTCCATACCTTATACCCCAAATTATAGACATAATTATTTTACATCATCCTCTCTCATGTCACCACCATGATCCCCTCTCCATTGATCTAATTATATTGCATCTAATCTTGCATATATAATCATCTCAACCAAATCTACAACTTAAGGTCCTCTCAATCTTGACCTTATTAGGAAAACATTTCTATGGTGTCCCATCTCTCTCACTATGCAAATATCTCTTTCACATCTTGTTAATAGACTTTTCCTAAGTATTTTATATACACACTCTCCCAGTGAGATATAATAAATCTAATACAAATTAGTACACATGTATATTGGGTTTATAATTAAGTATATTTGTTCCATATATGATTCTTAGTTTTGGGAAACCAAATTTACTCTTTCAAACAATGATCAAAAAATATATTTTAGAGTTCAATACACAGTCATTTATCTTATTCATCTTGATGGAAATTAGAAAAATAATATAACAAGTTTCAATGAAAAGTTTTGAATGCTAATTTTTGTATTATAAAACTTGACTAATGTCAAGAAGAGAGAAAATTAAAAGTATTAGGTTCTAATATCTTCTCCCATAGAAGAACCCCACAATACCATATCTATTTTTTCCTTATGGGTAGGAATGGTCTGACCCCAAAGCCTCCTATATGTTCCATAGCATTTAAACTTCTTCAATAGCTAATAATTAATCTAAAAGGACACAAAATAATAATATAACCCTATAGGTAGACCTAATCAGACTTTTATGAAAAAAATAATTTCATATGAAAATACACTTTAAGATTTTATTAATTGTCTAATATTTTTAAACAAGTTTGAATGTTTGAAATCAATCTAGACCTAATCACATTCTCATCATAAATTAGTTTTGTTAGCTTTGACCACAAATTATCCTAGCCTATTTGGGTTTTAAACTCCTAACAACATTTTATATTTTGTATAGAAGTCATCCAACGTAGTCAGGCTTTTATATTTATATAGCACTAATTGGAATTCATGCTACAATCCATGACTTATATAGGGTTCTCTTCTCAAATATAATTACTTCAAAAAAAAATGGATGCACTAACCTAATCAAAACTCAGACCCCTATAAATAATTGTATGCTTCATTCAATAGATCCACTGACCTAATTGGTGAAAGATATATAATTAGCATTGTATTAAATTTATGAGATCGAAATAGACCTAATCAGTAATCAAATATTTATTTATAAATCATACAACCAATAACTCTCGGCTAGTTCTAATTGGGGTTTTGATCTATAATTAGCATTATGTGTAAAAAAATAAAAACATGAACCTAATTAGTGAAATAAATACAATTAGCAAAGGATTATAACCATGTTTTATCAAAGACCACATTAGGAGGTTGAAACTTAATTAAAACTATGAATAACTTGAAACTTTATTAAAGACCAAATCATACATTCAAAGCCTAATTATAACTATTGAACATGGAAATATTATGTCAATACCTAATCGATCTTGAAAAGCTTCATTAGCATTAAAACTTATTAAGACAAAAATGAATTTTGGTATTCACAAATTCTAAAGTAACTAAGAAACTTTTTGAGCTGAGTGTTAAAAGTGAAAGTTGATGGAAACAACAAGATCATACCACCAGTCATAGATAATGGCCCAAAATATAAACTAAGGAAATAAACACAAATAAAAACACATAAGAACCCATAAGAAAAACCTTCAATAACACATGCAAAAAAACTATAAAATAAAATAATGGGAAAATAAACACATTGAATTTTGTAGACAAAGGATAACCTAGAATCCATGGATATTCTTACATCAAAGGGACATAAATATTTTTCAAAAAATAAGGCCAATGAACTACACTCAAGGAATGTAAGGATGTCACAAACAAGGGATATATTAATGTCACACATATAAGGCTAAGGGCCACACATAAGAGACATAAATATGTCACAAACAAAGGGAAAATGAATGTAACACACAAAAATCTAAGGTCCAAACATAATAAAAAAGCAATTTATAACCTATTATGCAAGAGTTATACCATCAATGAAGCATAAAAGAAGTGAAACCTAGTCTCTATTATTCATGTATATCTATGTCAAATTATAATAAAGTGACATTTACTTATAGTATTATGTAAGATATTGTAGTCACTCAAATTTGGTCATGAATACTTGATAATATCAATCTTGGTCCACTTTTATTTTAATTTACTTGAACACTTAATCTGGACCAATTTCACCACCTCACTCTCCTAATTACTTGTATGAACCTATATCTTTATAAATTTGTATTTTACACCTAAAAAATGTTATTAATCACTAAAAAACTCTCTAAGAATTTTTATGGACATCCTAGATCCTTGATTTCAAATGTTACCCTTCTAGGACAAAATCAACCAAAATGAGACAAAAATGATAGTTGAAATTATCATTATTGTTCTATCTTATATTTCACCCTAGAAATGGCTCTTTTTCAAATTTAACCCCTCCTTTACATGTTGGTCTAAATTTTTAGGATAGGTAGCATCTTTTCCCACTTTATATTTCTATAAAAGCACATTTAACTAATGAATTTAATCACTTGGAAATTTCACTACTTGGGCACACTTGTACTATTACACACTAAGCAAAACTTCCCTATTCATTCCAAATTCTATGATAATCACTTGAAGCATCCCTTAACCAAGTTATGAGCCTATTATATCTAATTCAAGAAAACAAATATCAATTATTCAATCCATCTCTATATGCATACATGAAGGTTTTTATTGTATGGAGGGAGTGAAAATAAGCTTTGATTTAATCTTAAATTTAGGTTATATATCAGCCAATATATCCAAAAATTACTAATTGTTTATTTATTAGTATTTTAAGTGTGTTGATGATTTAATATGCATTGAATAACTTCAAATTAATCTACTAAATATTTATATTTTTCTATTTTGAATACCTAAAATAAAAAGTCAAAGATAAAAGTATGTAAAATGAAGTTCCAAAAGGAATTATTGCACACCACACTTGTGCACACTAGTTTATTAATAATAAAGGCTAAATTTATCTAGGTATAATAAAGTTACATGAAAATTTAATTCTAAATTAATACCATTACTTAAAAATTAGGTAAACTTAAAATATACTCTAAGATAACAAGTTTAACTTACTAATAAAATATTGACATCATGCAAGAAGCTTATTAATTAGTTAAGAAAAAATTCATATTCACATGCATACTAGATAATTTAAAGTCTAAAAATATAAGTTTGATTAAAATAATTTTAAATTCAGTTAACTAAACATTTGGTGATCTATACTCTAACTAGCACTTATAACTATTTTCTTTGCAAGTTCTCAGAAAGTGTTTGAAATTAAACAAATAATTAATATAGTAAATAACTGCATTGAATAACCCTCCTAATGTAATAAAATAAAAAATAAACCAAATATAATATTAATAATCAAGTTCCCATATTGTCATCATACTCAACATTATATGTAGCAAAGGATCACTATGGTATTAAGCACTATAGGTTAGAGAACTACATGGGTGTCATGCCTAAAACAATTTTTTAGAGAAACTAAACTAAAGGAAAACATGTTTTTTTTTTTCCATTACTTAAAATTCTTAGTTATATTTTCCCCATATCCAATGTCATAACTAGTAGTATGACACACAAAAAAAATTAGTGAGTGAATTAATTGTTTCTATTTTCAATCAATATAAATATATGTAACATTCTTAAATAACTAAGCATGGGAATGTTAATTTATTTAATTAATTATAACAAGGTCTCAAATATTATATGAGAAACTAAAGTTATTAAGTTAAATATTTTTTTATTTCCCTTCTTTTTTAATGGAATAAAATAGTTGAACTAGGTTTAGTAACAAGGGGAAGCTTCTACATCAATAGTCTTTAGTTGGGAAACATAAAGGCTTACCACCATATGGGCATAAATTCCCATTAAGGTACACTAAAAATAGTCAAAATAATAATAAAATCAAGAATTTTTTCATGTAAACTATAAAAATCTATGACATTACCACCCTAACCTAGCATAATACCTAGGACCTAATGCCCCCACAACTTGATCATCTTACATATCTTCTCCTCAAAATTAGGGTCAGATGTAGTTCTCATTGAAATTATGATGAGTCTCATCCCTAAGATGTCATCACTACATTATGTTGATATAATACAAAAAGGGAAGAACTAATGTAACTCCAATGAGTTTCTATAAGTTCTAGATGTCAATATGTGAGACCTAACCACATACTCATAAAAATCACTTATCATAAATCACCTTGACATCCTAAAGTGTGCATGCTTACCTAAAAGTAATATCATGAAAGATCACATATGAGTGTCTATGGATAAAAAATTTAACCTTTGTTCCTTTATCCTAACTAAATTATAAATCTGAATGGGATAATACTCAAACTATTTGGAGAAACTCCATCTCTCAAGATTGTCTTCATAGATGATGAGGTCAAGTCAGATGCATCCAAAATTATTTAATATGGGTACCACATAGGTCACCACCTAATAAATAATTATATTCATACCTATTAATCATCCATGAGTACTATGAAGATAACAAATATAATGGATACAAATGCACAAGCGATAACACCTTAAAAATCATGATAAGGATAAGTTCCTTGAGGGTTTGTTATTAATGGCTGAAGTCTCTTCCTAAGTTTCCTACATATATGATATGAACAAATTCATATGTATAACTATGGTTGGATATATTTTTTCCATTATAAAATTAGTGTTGATACTGTGAAGGCATCTGACATTTTCTGCTTAATGTCACTAGGTGTATTTTCACAAATAACCCTATGGGCATCATTATGGATACTAATTGGCCATCCCTATTAACCCTAATAAGGATTATAAAAGGAATACTCTTACGCATGGAAAAATTCTCATTCATAGTTCCAAGGTCTTAGCAGGTTGAAACAAGTTAGATTCTAAGAGTACATTATAATTATACCACTAATATGGCACCTTTCTTAGACCTAATCATAAAGCAAATAAATCCCTATATAAATAAAATGTGTTTAAGTTTGAACTCAAACTAAGTTTATAAATATATATCTTAGGCTAGTAAGAGTATAAAATAGCCACTGACCAATTCATATATGGTAATACACAAAAAAAATCACAACAAGTGACACTCCCAAGCGATGTTAAAGACACTAAATTCCAAGTTGATAAATCAGATATAAAAATACCATTGTAATAATTAACAAATAAAATAATGATTATTTCTGAGTAATTGAACATATTTTTAAAACTCTATACAATGTGGTTTTGGCATTATAAGGTTTTTATGTATAATAATCTATAGAATTTCCATAGCATTCTAAAATGAATTTAATAGGTTGGAAAGTGGACTGTAAATTATTCATAAAAATAGTGTTGAAATTTATCCCATTTGAAAAGAAAAAACATATAATAAATTTATTTGATTATACAAATGATAATTTTAAGCTATTTAAAATGTATTACAACTCTTAGGTTTGAAAAAAATTCAATCTCAATTAATTATTTTTTGTCAATTCCAAACCAACTTTAGAGACAAGAAAAAATTTAAAAAAATTCTTTTGTAAATATCTTCCAAAATTAGTCAAAAATTATAGTTACGATTTGAAATAAAAATTATATAATTATCTCATTCACATTTTAATTATAATTAAATAAATTTCCCTCTCACATATTTCAATTTTAGATATTAATTTTCTTTATGTTCAAAAAGGGTTTTGAAGGGTTTAGAAGGGGCAGTAAAGCACTAATTTTTTTATTTGATCAAAAGAGAAAAGAGTATTTATTTAAATGGTTTAGGTTAAACATGAATTATGATCTCAACACATATGGGTTTATATTTTAAAATACCTATATAAGTTAGGGTTTGACCTTGTGCCTAGATTTTGCATTTGCTCAAAATGTCACATGGCCCCAAATTTAGTCTCCAAGTTATCTTATAAGTTTATTATTAGATTTTAGTTGTACGAGGTCCAACATAAATTTTGAGAATAACAAGGGATTAATTTTATAATGGTCATGTTGTAAAATATTACCTCTAAAAATCACTATCCTCAAGGTAAGTAATATATCTTTTGGTTAGAGGGTGAATAATTTTAAAACATAGTTTATTTTTCAAGGCTCAAACATTAGTTTAAATGAGTTTGAAAGGACACTGATAGAACACAAGGTTTATATAAAATGTTTATGAGTTTATAATAAAATTAATAATATTAAAAACTTAAGATCAATAAGTTTAAATAAGATACCAAAACAAGATCATGATGAAAGTTTGAGTCATTAAAAATTAAAAGAGAAATTTATTAAGATCCAAAATATAAGGACCTTAGCCAAAATTAGATTCATTTACGTAGTATAATTTTATAAATTTAAAAATTTATAGGGAAAATTTAACTATGATTAATGGAAAATAATAATTTATCCTACCAACTTGAACCCCAAAATTGTGACTCTAAACAAAATCTATCTAGTTTTGCTTTCAACAGGTTTTATTTACAAACTCTAGATTGTTATTCTATTTTGTTGCAACTTTAGATTCTAGAATAATGATTAATGAATGGGGGTTTAAATACATAATGTATATAAGTATATACAAAAATCAATGTAGTATTTTTTGGGTTAAATTAACATGGGTTAGTAGGGTCCTTTTTTTGATAAAAAGGGAATAAAAAATCAAAGAAATGATTACAATAGGATAATCTTGGGTCAACCAACCACTCTTTATAATATATGTATCTTAAAATACCACCTAAAACTAATATAAATCACAAATAAAATCCCAAAACACTAGAATTTTAAGTTATCCTTTCAAATCATAAATCACCCTTCAAGAGGTCCCTCCTCAAAGGTAAGGAGTTATCACTTTATCTCCTCTTCAAGAGAGAATGGAATCCATTTATCCAGTGCATGCCCTCATCAATGGTTATTGTGGCATCAAACTATAATATCTTAATTTCCATTTTCATTCCTTTACATTTTAGAGTACCAATTTTTTTTTTTAGAGAGCAGTGCTTTAGTCAAATCAAGATAATGGATCTCTACTAATGTTAATTCATCATTTAGAAAAGATTCAATTTCCTCCCCAAACTTATCCAAATCTTGGTGATCCAAAACCAAAATTTTATCCTCTTCACATTCCATGAAATAATATTTCAACCCCAATATTTATTATTGAAAGGTTTCATGCTCCTTCAATCATGCATCCATCTATTAAAGAAATATTCCCACCATCCATTAAGGATTATCCTTAGGAATATAATTATTTTGATGTTTTGAGTCCAATATAACATTTTAATTAGAATCTAATTTAAAATCCTTATTAAATGGCATCAAATTATTCAATTTTTTTAATTTTATGGCATCCACCAAACACAAGGTAAAATTATAAGAGACATCACAATGAATGACCAAAACATTAGTATTTGATTTACCAACTACTAAAAAATCTTATTAACTCTTGTTTTTTGGTTGTTAGTTGGATACCTTGTCATCAATCAAAGGGGAGCATGTGACTAAATTTATCATTTACATAATTTTTCTAAGTGGTGAGTCTTTGATAGTACGGTTCTTTTTCATCTTAATAAATTGGGTCAACTTAGATCTTGAGGGAAAATGGGAAGAATAGTTTTTCACAAGATAACCTATTTGATTTCACCCAAAATAATAGAAAGGCAATCCTTTGAAGTTATAGAATTATATCTAAGAGCACAACAAAGAAAATGGCTTAATCAAATATGGTATGGATTTTAATAAATAAACTAATGCATAAAATTACATAAAATCAATGTATGTTAGACATGTGTCATCATCTATTTTGATGAACTGACCAAGATTGGATATCATTTGTCAGATCATAAAGGGATTGTGAATCACTAAAGGAAGGTTCTACATGTGAATCCACACTAGGACATGATAAATCATTGCAGAGGAAAAATCAAAGAATAGAGACTAAGGGCACACAAAAACACCATTAACTTAATATGATAACCATAATTATAAACATATTATTTATATTGATGATTATAAGTTTTAAAGTTTAATTTAAAGTGATATATTTGTGTATAAGTAAAGTCTTTCATATAAATTGAATATGAGTATGATATTTTGAAAATGTGGATTTATAAAAATGTTTATAAAACATAGAATTAGGAATAATATATACTTATCAATGTTATTATGAAAATGTTTATGACATTTATATATTTACAATGAATAATAACATAATCTCTCTCTCTCTCTCTCTCTCTCTCTCTCTCTCTCTCTCTCTCTCTCTCTCTCTCTCTCTCTCTCTCTCTCTCTCTCTCTCTCTCTCTCTCTCTCTCTCTCTCTCTCTCTCTCTCTCTCTCTCTCTCTCTCTCTCTCTCTCTCTCTCTCTCTCTCTCTCTCTCTATGGGTGTGTTTATGTGTGTGTCTAACAAATAAATAGTAAATTGATTAAACAATATAAAGTTATTTATTTAACAATAAAAAAATATGTATTTGATATCAAATCAAAATGGCAGGTGGGGGCTAGGTTAGTAGGATTGGTCATCCTGCCACCTCCCTTCAAGGTGTGTAACTGGGGGTATCATCCCCTGACTCAAATAACAAAGACTAGGGGAATACAAAATACCAAGAAAATAGTATAAAAAACCAAATCTATAAATATATTATTTGTACTAATGAGTATAAGTTTCTAATCTTAATTCAAAGTGATAGATTTGTGTATAAGTAGATTCTTTCATATAAACATAATATGAGTATGAAATTAGGAAACTATGAATTTTTAAAAACGTATATGATCATAGGATTATGAATAACATATTATTATCAATTTTATTGTGAAAATGATTATAATACTCATCTATGTGCAATTAATAATAATATAAACATATATATAAGAAATGGATTAAATAATATAAAATTATTCATTTAACAACCAAAAAAGACCATGGATTTTAACTAATATATAAAAATGATTAAAAATAAATAAAATTAAAATGATGATTAGGGCATCACACACCACTTGTGGGTCATCAAGATTAACAGTCCCTCTTCCTCCCTTCAAGGGGTGTAGGTGAGGTTATCATACCCTACTTCCCCAAAGGGAGGTAGTGGGGGTGTTTCCATTATTCCTCCCTATAAAGATGGCCAACCCATTCCTTTGAGAAGGTGTTAGTCGAGCCCCTCACTCGACCCTAAATTTATGTATATATATTTTAACTTTTATTTAAGTTTTTATTTTTTTATTTTTTAAATCATAACTTATATAAATATACATTTATAATCATTCCTCTCCATTACACACACACACACACACACACACACACACACACACACACACACACACACACACACACACACACACACACACACACACACACACACACACACACACACACACACACACACAGCCCAGTCCTTTGAGAAGGTGTTGGTCAATTTCCTCACTCAACCCTAAATTTGTGTATATATATTTTAGCTTTTCTTTAAGTTTTTATTTTTTAAATCATAACTTATATAAATATAGATATATAATCATTCTTATCCATCACTCACACACACACACACACACACACACACACACACACACGCGCGCGCGCGCGCAGCGCGCGCGCGCGCGTGCATGCATGTACCCATGCACATGCACATTCATATATTAATGAATAGGGTATTAAAATTTATTTTTTTGTTTAAAGGTAGTTTCTAAATTTTCATATACTCTAATGATTATTTAAATGAAAAAATTACAAGGAGGTACAAATAATTCTTTATGATTTTCAAATAGAGCATGCAAGGAGAGAGAATCTCTTTAAAAGTAAGTTATTTCAATATATGTTTGAGAAAGGTTAGAGAGAAGGATAAAATATTTTATTATTCATAAAAATCATTTTGTTCAACATTTTAAAATAATAACAAATAATTATTGAGAAGAATCCTACATTTAATTATTTTAAGCTCACTTAAACCTCATTTCCAAGCTCCTCTCCAAAATTCTCTCCAATATCATCTTATCCAAGATCATTTTATGTAACAAGCTTTACATGAAAATGGCCAAGAGTTGGCCATAAAAAAAGTTTAATTTTATATCCCATAAATTTTACACCAAATTATTTAATGGAGAAGATACCTCCTCTTACATGGGCCATTTTTTGTCATACAAGGCCCAGATTTTTAATTACAAGGACATGTGGGTTTACTTGTATAAGTAACCCACCTTTGTAATTTTATTGTAAGGTCAAAAGGTCTTCTTACAAGAATATACCTTTCTTATATTAATAAATTATTTTATAAAAAACATGTAAGTTTACTTGTACAAGTAAACCCACTTCCTTACACAAATAATAAATTCATTACATGATCACATGGGCCTCTTACAATTAATTAGTTTTCTTAAAAAATCACTTACACACTCCAACTAGTTGGATAAGTCTACCAAACCTAGGATAGGATTTTAATTATTATAGGCTACCTAAAAAACCTATTTATTAGGGATCATAGCCTTTATATAAGGCCTATTAATATTTAATATCCATTTTTTAAATTTTTACATTTTTATGAATTATATAATATATGATTAAGCTATGTTAGTTAAATTTAATTGAACTTCCTTAACTTGAATAAAAAATGTTTTATCATTAAGACACAGAAGGAAAATAATTTAAATTTATTCACACACTAAGTGTCATCATACATGGAGAACACATTTAATTAGATTTGGAAACATGGATAAACATGAAGGGTATTACATTATCCCCTCTTAGAAAAAAATTAATCCTCAATACAGAAACTAAAATTAAGAGTAGTAAGGTAAACTCCTCTCCCCTAGGTAACTCCAGATAAAACTAGCTACTTGACACAACAAAAAATATCCAATAAAAATTCATAAAACATAAATTTTATTATATTTATTAAGGTCCTAAGGTTAGTTATTGTAACTAATTTTAGTCTCTTGATTAATATCACTCCATTTTTTTAATTCCTTGCAAGGATCAACATATGGTATTTATCAACACAAAATATGTTCAAAAAGTATAGAGTATGGATTTATTAGTATAATACAAAATATTATTAATAATATTTGTATACACATAATATTTTTAAAATTTATCATTTACTAACACTTTCTCTCTTGTAGGAACATGTTGAGTTTTAGTCTCTATGAGTGCATGCCTTAAAGGGTGCATAGGGAAAGGGGTGGGCAGACCATTGTTGCTTCACAAGTTTTTTATGATTTTGTATCATTATTATCATCAGAAAAAATTATTTAGAGTGTATATCCATTCACCTCCTATTACATCTCCTTGAATCCTAAAACCCTAAAATATGGTTAAGTCTGAAATCTAATAAGACCATCCATAACCTATAATTTTCATTATACCTCCTAGATATCTGAAACCACCCTCAAACATCCTAAAAGTATATGTAAAATATAATTTATAGTATAATAAACTATATGTCCATGTATAAATTCAAACTTATACCTAATTCTTTATTTTATATATAAAATATCTATTTCAACACCTTTCATGCCCTTATCCAACTCTTTATGCAATATCCCTTCTCAAAAATCCCTTAATTAAGTAGAACCCCACTTTTCCAACTTCATCATCTAACACATGCATTCAACCACTTTACACCCATTTTCCCTACTAACTCTACCCATTTAATCTAGTTTTGAAGGTTAATTTGTATGTTATAGAACTATGTCAGCCCAACCAACTTAGTTTGAGGCTTAATGGCTACATTTCCTTCCTAAAAAGATAAAATTAGTTGAACTTGTTGGATAAATTTTACAAATGGTTTAGGTTAAATATTTTTCTATAAATACCAACTTCACTCTAATATAATAGAGAGGAACATTCATTTTCATATTATTACAACTTATAATTCTATAAATCCTACACTTGAGGAATCGTTACTTAGGGTTTTCCTTGAAAGGAAGATAGATTATCTTTTGAGAAGGTATTATATACAAAGTAGGAGACTCTTAGCTAGATTATTTATATAGTATGTGTTACATACCAATTATTTTCTAAGTAAAATTACTTAATTATCCATGGATATTTATAGTTGGCAAATTGATTTGCTTATTATTTGACTAAGCTATGAGTTACATACTACTATGGGATAGTTGAATATTAATTTGGTTACATGATTTCATTTCTATGAGTTAGTTTTATTACATTATGATCATGATGAGTTATTTCAATTGTATTTTATGATGTATATATGCCATGATGTTAAGGACTAACTACCTACTTGTCATGAGATGGACACATGAGAGATTCATCCCTCAAGATCCTGATGGATGGAGAACATCATCAGAGAGGCTAACATAGATGGATTTTTTGGGGGAAGACAAAGAAACAACTATAACCCTACACACACAACATCAAATAACACTCATTATATGAATTGATTGAATTATTAGAATTAATATGTTCTTTATGATATCTATATTTGGGAAATTGCTTATGTGTGACTTAGTTAAATTTAATACTTGTATGTGAAATACATCATGTGAGATTACATCATAGATGTTATGCATAGGAATAAATGCATAATGTTGTAGTTTGATTATGTGGTAATTAATTAATTGTACTAACTAATTATTTATTATTAAGCTATTTAGAAAATATAAAAAATTATGAAATAAAAGTAAATAAATACAAATAGAATAAATCAAGGATTCTTACTTGTGCACCAAGGAAAATTGGATAAAAGATAAATAATTATAGGTTTAAGGAAATATTTTAGGGAAAATAATTATGAATAAAAAAAATAAAAGAAAAAGGAAAGTAGCTTTAAAAAAAAGAGAATTATATACTCATTAAAGATAATAAAAGAGGGATATTTAAAAAAACTTATCTCTATAAAAGGTAAGAGCATATATATTTAATGTGAATTGAAAAGGAGATAGAATGGAAAAAATAGGAAAAAGAAAGAGGAGTAGAGTGATTAGGAGAAGGGTAGCACAACAAAGGGTAGAAGAACTTCTAGTTAGTACCATTCTGATTGAGAGATTTTACTAAGTAGGTAGCATTATTTCTTTAGAATTTGAGGAAAAATTCTATGTATATTAAACTAGAAACTACTTAAATATTGCATGAGTAACGCTAAAGTGATCTATTAGTATCAATAAAATCATGTTAATGAGTATATAAGGAGTTATATATAGTTAAAAATTAGATTGTTATGTTATGTACTTACATAGAATTAAACCCCAATATATTGTAGGTTGTGATTAGGTGACTATTTATGGGATTAAACCTTTATTAAAATCTTAACCAAGTAGTGGTTCCTTTGATGAAAAGAGAAGGCATTCCCATTCAGTACTTCACTATTGCCTTTAACTTCATCCATGCCATAAGAAACTAATTATATAGAACAATGAATTATATAAATATGTAGTGATTACCAATATGGAATTAATTACAAAGAACTACATATTTATAGTGAAGTATATAATTAGAGAAAACTATGTAATTAGAAATATATATAAGTGAATCATGGAGGAGTAACTACAAGGAAAACTTGAGTAATTACAGTGAACTATATGAAAATTATTTAGAGGATTCATCACATAGATTTTAAATATAGTGATAATATAGAACAATGAACTATATAATTTTAAAACTATATAATATAGAATAGAAAACTATATAGTTTTAAAATGATAATTTGGATCACAATAATGCCAAGATATCATTTTTAGAGCCCAAACCTTCAAACACAGACTCCTTCAGGGATAGGATTTTGATATCTTCCATCAAACTATTAATATCATAATAAAATATATATACAAAATTTCAACTCAGGTTGATTATAGTGAAATATAGGTTTGAATAATGGACACAAGTTGAAATTTATCAAATTTAATAATTATGACTCATATAATCACAACATGTAGTTTTAGAAGGAGTGATTCACCTTTGCTAGTCTTAAGTTTGCCTAGGATTTATTTGTGGATCCATTTTACATGGACTAAATAGGGAAAAAAACAATGGAATTATAAATTTTTAATAAGATCACATTTTATTAACTAGTCAGATTATTTGAATTGCCATGATTCATTTGGCCTAGATGATGAAGTTTAAACCCATGACTTTAAATAGGTCATTATTTTGATTTTGTCTCATCTGATATATTTAAGCTATGTAATCATGTACGTACATATGTATGTATTTATATATGTATATATGTATGTATATTTAATAATGAGACCACTAAAATTCATAAAAGATTATTATGACTTAGTGATTGATAATCCATACATTAGAGTATTCCAAACATTATATAATAATGCACTAGGTGAGTGTATAACAATGGACTATGTAATAAAATATTGATCTAAGTATTATGATAGAAAAATATATTAGTTTTTGATGATGAGATGACTTAAATATGGATATAAATAGTATATTATCTATAATACCCTATTTATTAACAATACAAGAATATTAATGTATTATGATGGTTCATTTACAAATAGGAAGTTGCAATGGTTGAAATTATTGATTAAAAGTATAAAACACTTTTGGTTTTCATATACTATGTGCATATATTTCTTTAGTATCTATATGTGGTACAAGTTAAGCATATATTTAACATGTACAAGGGCTCATATATGTACATATATCTATATGAAGTCTTAGGTACTAGTGGGTAAATGCTATATATTGCACATTGAGAGGTGTGCATATAGTTATAGTTTTATTATATAATTAAAATTGAGTCATAAATGCCTAAAGGATTGGATACTATTTATATATGTGTACAACCACCTAAAATTATAACATGTTTAAATGAAAGAGTATGATTTTTTGATAATTATGACCTCTTTATTATGCTTGGTTATTTGAACTTGAGTAGAGTAAATGATAGATTATGATAGTAGTGATTATCATGGAATGTATTACATTTGAATATATTTATGGGAATTTGAATATTCAATTTAGGTATAGAATATGCCTATATGGTATGAACTATGTTCGTTATGCTTATATGGTAAATAATATTGTGGAGATTCATTCATATATTTGATAGACTAAATGTATGCATTTAGAATGCTATATGATTGATAGTAGAAATTAACCTTTATGAATCTATTGGTTGTTCTTATCTAACCAAATTTCACATTGTTGGTACTAAGTAGTGAGACAAACATCACTATATTACTAATAGCACCAATGCCAAATGAAGCTAATCTGATCAAATGTGTGTTTGAAATTGACTAATCCTAGAGATAAATAATTATTGAAACATTGGCCAAAGTAATTCTAGTTAAACATTGTCATTTCATGTGTATGATTTACATGTTTGTGTGATATCATGTTAGAATGAATTTCTTTATCTCTCTAGATTACCTCACCATCATTATCTACTCATCTATGAAGTGAAGGCCATTCCCTGATGGGGAATTGTGTAGGGGAACATTGGTTCATGGTTGGTGTGGAAAAGTGCTTGATCATGTTCTCCCTCTCCATAGTTTTAATTTGGATATGACACTTAATATTTCCATGGATACTAGAGTTTAAATAACTCATGCTTTGTGAAGCCATGTATCTTATATCTTTTAGGTTATATTTTATTTATTATTATTGAAAAATTATCCTTGATGAATGTAATTATTTAGTTATTATATATCGATATCAGTGGTTATATGGTTATACCAACCATGGATAAATATCTATAATTAATTTCTATGTTAAGTTATGATGTGTTTCATATAATGATAGTGAATAGTGATGGATGATGTCACATGATTATTTTACAATTATCATATTTAGAGTATTTTATTTGGATCACTACATAGATTCTCATGGTTTAATCTAACGAAATAATAAATTATTTTAAATTTAAAAAAGATCCATGTATTTCTAGGTAGATCCCATAGGGATGTTACATGTGGTATCATAGATATGGCTCAAACTCTAAGACTGAATTAGTCCACTAACATTTTTGTATCTTTATTTTTACCAAAAAGGAGATGGTGAAAGCTAGAGTATCAAGAGAGGGTACCTTAAATGTCAATGATAGTAACCCTCTATTTGATCTTAACTGATTTACCACTGAGCAAGCAACCAAGTTAGATCATATTTTCATAGCCATGAATGAGAGCAGGGACTAGGTTATAGCCCTAGAACAAAAAATTCATGGCCATGAAGAGGAAAAACTTGAAGAACATCTCACTAAGTAGTAAAATAATCATGATGAAAGAGCATAGGTAGCCACCAAGTTAGCTAGAGATATGAAATAATTGAATCCACCTAAGTTCTATGGAACTATTTTGGGTGACAAAGCTGAAGCATGGTTGACTAAGATGGAAAAGTATTTCAAGATTTGGAACTACTTTAAGGCCATTAAATAAATTTGGGGAGCATACCAGTTGGATAATGAGGTAGTTATATGGTGGGATAACAAGAATTTGAAAATGAATCTTAATTCTACCACCATTACTTGGGAATAGTTTGTGACATTTTTGTGACATTGTTTAGGTCAAAGTGGCTTCCACAATTATACTTTGACCAAAAGCTTAAAAATTTATAAAATCTGAAGTAGGGAGACTTATTGATGAATGAGTAATGGGATCAATTCACCAAACTTTTGAAGTTTGTATCTCAGTACTGGGAAAATGAGAGGTTCAAAATTAGGAATTTTATAATGGGATTCAAACCCTATATTGGTGGAGAGGTGGACATTCATGTACCTTCTACCATGGACTACGCCTTTGAGAAGGCATTCAAAATGGAAAAAAAGTTTAAATCTCTTACATGCTACAATGCCGTGTTTAAGAAGAAGTTTTAAATTTATAAATCAACTTTAAAAAAAAATTGTAAGCATAGGAGTGGGGACTCCAAGAAATAGTTCAAAAGTCAGAATGCCAAATTTAACAATGGTTCAAATAACCAAAAACTAAGAAATGGGTTCAAAGGTGGTTTCAAGGGAAACCAATAGGCTGACAAAAAAGGAACACATGGATGTTGCTTCATTTGTGGATATAATAATTATTCTCATGAGTTTACTCAGGACAAGTCAAAAAAATAATGTCTTATTCCTTAGCAGGCCAATTTTCAACAACATATTAATATGGTAGTTGATAATTGCAATCTGAGTTTTGAGCTTCACCCATATAACTACCAAGTATTTTATTTAAACATCTAGTTTTGATTTTGATCGATACAAGGAATACAAAATGTTTTATAACTCCTAAAATGCTTAGTTTGTTTTCTATAAGAGTTGGATTAATGGCAAATGCATGGTTGGTACAATATGGGAATGATTCAAAAGTCATGGTTGACAAGTGTTTAGTCAAAGTAAAGATTAGGTTTCCTAAATTCATAATAATAGTGTGTGTGTGTATATATATATATACATATACATACATACATATATACATATATACATATATATATATATATATATATATATATATATATATATATATATATATATATATATATATAGACACACACACACACACACACACATCACCCCCTAGGTTCATATGATGTGATAATAGGAGTTAACTAGCTTGTTAAACATAAGGCCAAGGTTGACTGATACTAAAAAATGTTGAGTATCTGAATGATTTTGGAAATTAGACACAAATTCAATGTGAGAAAATGAAGTTGAGGCTTAGGCATATTTTTGATATGCAACTCAAGAGGGATCAAGGAAAAGGATTTTGAGTGTTTTTCATTAAGATAAATGAAATTTATGAACCTAAGGAACCATATCTTGAAGATTATCTATTCCTTGAGAATTTTCATGATGTGTTCCTAGAATAATTTCCAAGATTTCCTCCTAGACATAAGTTTATTTTCTCTATTGATA
The DNA here is from genome assembly GCA_037957365.1 of Torreya grandis. Classification (NCBI taxonomy): domain Eukaryota; kingdom Viridiplantae; phylum Streptophyta; class Pinopsida; order Cupressales; family Taxaceae; genus Torreya; species Torreya grandis. The sequence continues at coordinate 476,950 of JARHVA010003635.1, read as the reverse complement.
TAATACCTAGATTAGAACCACAATATAAAGAATCTTATAGGATGACAACCATAGAATTAATTGAGTTGAAGACTCAACTCCAGGAATTATTGTCAAAAGGGTCGATCAGGTGAACTGTCTCACCATGGGGTGCACTAGTTGTTTTTATCAATAAGAAGGATGTTACTCTTTGATTTTACATAGATTATAAAATGTTAAAGAAATAAATTATCAAAAATAGGAATCCACTACCTTGTATAGATTATATTTTTGATCAAATGTAAAGATCAATGGTCTTTTTTAAGATTGATCTTAGAAAAGGATACCATTAGTTGAGGATAAGGGATGAGGATATTTTGAAGATAGAATTCAGAACTCATTATGGGTACTATGAGTTCACAATGTTACCATTTGGGTTGATAAATGCACTAGCAACATTCATGACTCTCATGAATAGTGTGTTCAAAGATTATGTAAATCACTTTATTTTGGTATTTTGTGTTACAATGGAAGGATGTTGTGCTTGATCAAGATAATCCTTAAATCATAGTGTTAAAGAAACTTTACAATTCCCCTTATTTAGGACATCCATTAGTAACCAAGCTCATTAAAAATCTCAAACCACTATATTTCTAGAAGGGAATCAATAAATATGTAGTGGATTTTATGTCACATTGTCTACAATTATAGTGAATGAAAGATAAACATGTACATCTAGTTGGATTGTTATATCTAAATGATATAATAGAAAGGAAGTGGCAGGTCATTAGTATGGAATTTTTCCAAGGTTTACCATTATCAAAAAATAAGCATGATATGATCTTGGTTGTAGTTGATAAGCCAACTAAGGTAGCTCATTTTACACCAAACAATTTAACATATGATGCACCTACTCTTGAAAAGAGGTTTTTAAAAGAAGCATATAGGTTATATTGATTTCTAAATAAGATAATTTTGTATCATGATCCAAATATGACTTCTATATTTTGGATAAATCTAAATTCAACTTTGGGTATGCAACTAAAGTTTAGCACTGCATATCACCCAAAAATTGATGATAAAATTGATTGACTTAATCAAGTGTTATAGTATATTATTTAAATGTATTGCATAGATCATCAGTATAAGTGGGAATATTATCTTTCATTGGTTGATTTTTCCTAGAATAATTCATACTAATCAAATTTGAATATGAAACCTTTTAAAACACTATATAAAAGAAAATGTAGGATACTAATCAGTTGGGATAGGTTAGAAGATTAGCTAATATTTAAAACTCAAATGCTTTCAAAAATGAAATATCAATTTGGATTAATTAGGAAAAAATTAGTCAAGGATAATAATATATAAAAGAGTTATGGTGATATAAAGAGGATAGATAGATAGGTTTCTATAGGTGATTAAGCCATATAATAGCTTGATTAAATTTGGGAAGTTAACAAAATTATCACCAATATATGTGGGACCCTTCAAGGTGTTATAAGTGATCAATCAAATAGTGTCTATGCTTGCATTTCCACCAGCCCTAGCTCTATTTAATAATGCCTTCCATGTTTATTATTTTAAAAAGTATGTAGCTGATCCTTCACATGTGTTGGATTGGAATGCTTTATAAGTTATATATCCCAAGGTGGTCATAGAAGAATCAATGAGATTAATTGATACTTATAAACTTTATGTGCATAATAAGGAGATGTCATAGTGCAAGGTCTTATGGGACCAATACTTTGAGGATAATGCTACTTGGGAGGACTATGATGAGTTCTATAGGCTATTTCCACATTTATTTGTTTCATTTGATACTTCATACTATGTTATTTTTTTACTGAATAATATTTTTAATTTAGAACTTATGTTTGAATAAGTGTCATTAGGATGATGACCATCTTTAGGGGGGGAAGGATGTTACATCCTGATTCTTTGCTAATCAAACTTACTTGATTATTCACAGATATTTATAGTTGGCAATTT